>JAGFPH010002428.1:6367-17578 GCA_018207615.1 Philaenus spumarius | reverse complement strand
ATTTGTTAATATTTTGAGTACAATCTTTAGTGGGATCTTTACTTAATATTTATATTTTTAAACAGATTCACTGTAATTGTAATAGGGGTAGGAAAGGTGATATTAAAGTAGGAGATTAACTAATAAATATTATTATTATTAGCTAGAGAGAAAACTATGCGATCGATTTCGAATAAATTTGCCCCAACACGTCAATTAGGCCTGTATAAATGCACGAAAAAATCTTTTGAAAATTTTTGAAAAACAACCCACTTTTCGGCCCAAAACCCCCAAATATCAGTTATTATTATTATTATTAGCTAAACGATAATTTTTAGAAAGATGCGGTTCTTTGCATATGGTAGGGTAGATTAAGGGCTACAAATAAGCAAAATGTTATACCATATTGTTAGAGCCGTTTTTTTATTAAACAAATTATAACAGATTCTGGGGTTTTTTTTTGGCCAAAAAGGGAATTGTGTTTCAAAATTTGTCAAAACCTTTTTTTCGTGCATCCATGCAGGCCTAATTGACATGTTTGGTGCAAATTTGTTCGAAATCGATAGAATAGTTTTCTCTCTAGCTTTGTATACATACAGACATAAAGACAGACATTTTGTGAAAAACACTTTTTTGAACTCAGGGGGTCTCAAAACGGATATTTCCACAAAAATATCATCATCGATTTTTTTGCGATCACTATAATTTCTCTAACTAAATAGTGTAGTGAGAAAGTGAAAGTAGCATTTTAATAACAACTAACAGCATAACTTCAGGAAAGATTTTTAAAACCAATTCTAAATACAGATGGGAAAAGAACTTAGCCAAAAGAAAAACAAATATAATAATAAATATGCATACAAAATGAAGAGAAAATGTTTACTTATTCGTTTGAGGCAAACATCACACACTATAATTAGCACAAAGAAATACATCTATGCTATTCAAGAATGTAGGAAAACTGTTTGACTCATTCTGAGCCATTTTCATTTACATTTTTTGATAATATAAACTGGGACTTGATACAACTTTTAGGAGTCTGTTAAAGAACTTCATCAATGAGATTTCAAGTGTAGGCTTTATTTCAAATGTTCTGCTTTGTTTTTATGCACCGGAACTTTTCACTTCCTGTTTCAGAAGAATCTGCTGTTACCACATGTTGCCACTTATTTTTAAAAGAAGTAAAATTAAATTAGTAAAATAGCCACCGAAATAAATAGCCAAACTTCTCTTGGCTTTCTAGACTGTTAAAAAAATAACTTCCCCAAGTTAAAAATATAATTATTCAATCGCCAATATATACCAGTATAAGTTATAGTAATCAATAAAATCTCAAAAACTCATATTTCAATTGAACGTACTAAACAATACTCTCTAAGCTTATTAATAAACACTTTCTCCCTAAGCATAACGAGAAAGTAAACTCGTAACCCTTCTACCCAAATTACATAATCTTTGAGGCGGCTGCCGGAGTCTGCACCTGGCCACCCAGTGAGGTCTCTGGACTGGTTTGTGGGTGGTCCTCGGCCTTGGGACAGCTCTATCAAAGCTATTGTAAACACAGGCAAAACAATATTACCTTACCACCGCCTTCGTCTTCATCGCCGCGCCGTAGAGAGAATCGATTCTCAGTAATTTGATCGAACATAACTTCATTACGCCGACCTGTAATAACTTCATTACAATTTATTCACCTCCAGCTTCAACGTGTTATTATGGTTATTAGCACTTGAAAGGTTTTAGATTGTTTTATATTCCCTATATAAGATTAATTCGTTTTTTTTTAAACACAGGTTTGACTATCATAACACATGAACATAGAATGCACAAGCCACAATAACAAAACTATAACTGATGTACTTTGTTTAAGTTAATAATCGTATCAGTTGTAAGATTCTGTGTACAAGTTTAATTCTGTCAAACTATCTTTCACAAGTCAAGCTCAATAAATATTTATTTTTACCTGTTTAATTAATTAATTGAAGTTAGTTTCCTTTAAAATGTTCATAACCTCTTTCAATGTTAATACAATATCATTATAGTTTACTAATTAATAATTTTAAAGGGTTGCACTTATCAAATACATATATTATATTCATAATTATAATATTCTATTATAATGAATCAAAACAGTTCATTGTTTCGAACCTGAATGGATCAGAGTATAAAACTGTATTAAGAGGGTAGGGACGTCCCTATATCGCGCATGTTAAATTTGTGATACTTACACACTACTCCCTAAGTATTAGGCTTAGAGCTTTTAAACAAAAACAAATTGAAAGGCTGTACTTTGGGCTGCATGGTAGAACAATTACATTTTTTATTTGGAAGATAAACAGTTTTTTTTAAATAACAAATTTTACCTTGTTTTTGTTAATTGAAATATTTATAAAACATGTTTTAATGAAGTTTTTAAAATTCTAATTGGCCTACCATATAGCCCAAGACTGTTAGTGGTCAAATGTTTTAGAGCAGTAGGACAAAAAGTAGCTGAGCAACATGTACCAAAGTTAGGATTTTTAGAGTTTTCGGGGAAACGCGTTAAAGGTAGGCCATTATCACTCGTATAACATTTATGATTCTTTCAGAAGAATTTACAATCACATGATTCAACCAAAACTTGTTGTAGTAATTCCAAATTGAAAATTGAATGACCTTTAGAATTGTCATCAGTTTTTCTTACTTGAAACTTTTTTTTAGTTTCTGAAAGTTTGTTTACGCACTAATAGCCTTTTTCTTCTCTAACGTAAGCCTAGGCCTAGGATCATTGTCTGCTTTCTTATTTATGGAAACGTCTTTTGTCAAATCGTTTTAGTCTAGGCATAATTCATAATTTTATTCTAGGTACAATTAGATGAAGCACAGAACAATAACACTGAATTAGTATAAAATCTAATAACCGGAAAGAGTTTGTCAAGATAATCTCAAACTAAACTCTCACAGATTACATAACAAACAAAACACTATCAGCTGACTGACAGACTATTTCTAAGAGCTATTTCACAGTGAGGTCTGAAAACCAGGTTAGCCAACATTACCAGTCTATTCCAACTAAAACATCATGAATAATATGAGTTGTGTTGTGTGAAACAGTGCTCTCGACAGGGAATCCTGAAATCAAAATCTGTAGCTCTTGCTTATGTTTTTAACAATTTATTTATGACGAATAAATTGTTTTAGAGTATTTAAACTATATATGTACTTGTTCAGGAAGACTTGCTAAATAAATTATGACAGTAAAAACATTTTTTATTTTTAGACGTCTCTACGGTTAAGTGAAAATTCAATTTATAAAATTGTTAAACTGTTTTTTTTTATTATTCTGTGATGTAACAAAACCGTGAAAGAGTCCTCATGTACATCTCACTATAGCAGAACTTTTGTTTTACTAAGTTTTATGATACAAGTTTACAAAGTAAACCTAGATGCAGACTCCAGATTTGGGTACTTCCTTATATTATGCACTCTCATATATATCTAGCAATTGAATTAGTTTAAGATTTTGGTCTTTACTGAAGTCAAAGACAAAAAAAAACTCTAGAGAAAATATTGTTTGTAAATCCCAGTCACCAATAAAATGGTTAAAGTTTTTGATTTTTTCTGAATAATTTTCAAATTAAAAACATCCCGAGAGCTACATCAATGATCGATCTTTAAACTTTTCACTTTATATCTTTTAAAAAATGTAGATTTGTCGACCAGTATAAAAATATATTAAACTTTATGGAAATTCAAATAATTTATTCAAAACTAATTTTTGTAGGGTATATCAAATAAAAGAGATCGCACAGTGTATACTTTAACATAATTAAGTTTTCTGACAGAGAAAACATCACACAAACACTTACTTCAAAATCAACTACGTATAAATTACGTAATTAATACGTATTAACATTGTGATATGTATTTATGTTAATAAGCGTTTAGTGTTCCTCTTAGGTATATTAATATGTGTCCCTTCACTTCATTGGCTGCTTTGAGCGGGGAGTGTAGGTTACAACAGCTTGTAATAAAATAGTGTTTTTCACTCGTCCATCTACTTTTCTCCTCGAATAAAAAGTTCATACAATTTTCCCCCTATAACACAATAGCTATAATCGATATGCAGTTTAGTTTGAGTGATTTAAGAATAAGAATGAATACGTGCGAATCACAATTTTAAATCATAGGCCTACAATTATTCTGTAAAGTCAAAACTTTATTTTAAACAGAGCTTTTGCATTTCGGTAAAGGTTTTATTATGTCAGTACTTTAAAGTAAATGAACTCAATTTACAAGATTGCATACAAAATACAACAAATTAGTTGTCATTGTGTTAAAAAACGTTATTACAAAGTTATAAATTCACTATTTTGTATAAAACCCCAAATTACATTTTTGAAATAGCATTGAGCAAATACAAATTTAAAGTTTAGCCAACTGGCACAGTGATATTATTCTTTTAGTATTTAAATATTTACTTAATGTAATTACGGTTAGCACTTGCTATATCTTAATAAAAAAATTAAAAAACTGGTAAATCATCAAAACAAGGTCAAATTATGAACTTTAGCACTATGAAATTTTTATTATTTAAGCATTATGTTTGAATATTACCTTTTTTTTAATTTATTAGACGTCAGGCTTTTTAAGTGTATGTTCAGCTTAAAAAATGTATGACTGATTGTCTTCTGAAGTTTGTTTGTGAATAATGTAATAAATAAACCAACCACGCAGCTGAACCACTGACGTGAGTTAAGCAAATTTCCAAAATTAAGTTAATAGGCCTATGTTTTAGGGTTTCAACCAACAATTTGGGAAATATATCTATTTATTTCGCACGTTCGCACGTCATTCCATAAATTGGGTGTATCTTCAATACACAATGCATTGCGTGCTTCGCACGCCAACCCCACGGTAAAATCCACCACATGGCTTTGAACCGGGTACTTTTATGGTATTTTACGTTTTGATCGATTTTGGGGGAACCAAGCGAGCTACAAGGTCGCGTAAAAAACAAAATGTGCAGAATAACATCCTACATTTATATTTGTAGAAAAAAACTCTAAAAAAATTCATTCTCGTAGGAAAAATCTAAAAATAGTTACTTCCAGTCAAACAAACGTGCTTTTGGTTGTTGGAGGTTTTTGGCTAACCAACTCGTCCGAGCGACGTAGACAACCAACATGTGTACCAAATTTGAACCTAATCGGAGGTAAAATGCGGCCGCTAGAGTGCGATCACATATATATATATACATATATGATTTTTAATGACACCCTAAAACGTGTTCTGGGGACCATGATCGATGCTCATTTGGTACTCCCTACCTTGGGTCTTACATAAGGGCCACTGCATAGCTCATTTTTCCTATGGAAATTCGCTAATAACTTGAAATTAAATTGTAAACTAATAATAGTAAATCAAAATAAATAATAATAAAATCAAATATTGCGTACATATTAAATAGAATAATTCTAATGCCACACGTATGCAAACATAAGAAGATTGAATTTGCAACAATAGTTCAGAAATGTATATAATTAATTATAAGAGATAATAATAGCAATAAATAAAAGATAAAGATTTGACTTAAATATAAATTTGTTTTGTTCAATATTAGTGTACTTAAAAATAAAGTTGACCCAAAAAATAAATTCATTTTACAAAACATAACATAATTTATGGCCAAACTTTATACCTCCATTTTCCAATAAATAACTCAGTTTATTGACGGCCAAAACGGACACAAAAAGCTTCTGTTCTGTACAGCCGCAACAAAGTTTCCTCAGGTAATAAATCCAGATAATATATCAAACTTGTATGACATCAGTTCCATCCGAGCGGTCACGGGTTCCACGGGTTCCGTAGTTTCGTAACTAGAACAGTTCAGTTTCCGGCCGGTAAACAAGTAAAGCTAATGCGGATGAAATGTTAAAAGAAACGCCAGAAGCGAAAGAATGTTACATTGTGTCATTTTAAATAAATCCAGTTTACAAAGAGGGAAAGGTTTATTTGGACAAACAATTCAGCTCTATAGGTCACCTGTCTGTTTACATCTGGAAAACCGCTTGTCTCAGTCCCCTAGTTTGGTTACGTCATCTGGGAAGATTTAAGAATTCGTTTAATCAAAATCTGTTTACATAAACTTAATAAACATCAATATTTTCTGTAGACATACATTGCGGCTTCATAAAAGTATTTAACGACATCATATTTTCGTCGGCTACAATATTTCTGTACAATATTTTTTCTAACGGACTCGAATAAATTTTTTTGAAACTGTGCTGTAATTATAAGCTAAAGCAACTCTTATTCTGACGGCAATAACTAACAGATTTGCGGACATATTTTATCAACATTTTCAGCAATAAAGATTACAGTGTGTATATTTTAAATGGGTCTACATTAAGATGTCTATAACCATTAATCTGAGAGGAAACTTTAAATATGGAATCACTAATTTTTTGAGGTTGTAAAAACAATTTATTTTAAAGTTATAAAAAAGTTTATTACTTATACAGAGGCCAATTTAAATAATTCGTACGCATTTTATTGTGTTTTCGGATTTTAAACAACATTGCAATGACTACATATTCTTGTACTTTTTTCTAAACAAAAACTGTTATTAGCTACTGAGGATTTACTTACAAAAAAATAAGTTATTTAGGGTTTAAAAAAAGTTTATTTTGTGTAATTTAAACAATTTGAAATGAGTCAAACTGTAAAACACTGATTTTATGTCGTTCGTAGCATATTTTATCCAGTTTTTTTTCTCTAAATAAATTATAGTTTAAAAAACTAAAAAAAACACGCTTTAATAGCAAACAGAACTAACATTTTTTAAATAATTGTAAAAAAGCGTGGGGTGCTTGGCATCAAATGTTACAAATATTTCATTGGTTGATATTTATACAAGTAGAGTTATTATTAAAAAAAAAAGTAAAACGCAAACCACGCTTTTTTACAATTATTTTAAAAATTTTTAGTTGTTTGCCATTAAAGCGTGTTTTTTTAGTTTTTAAACTATAATTTCTTTTCTTATTTTTTAGTCTCAAAACGGAATCAAATATAGCTTACATAATTGTGATCTAGAGACTCGATTTTTTGTATATCGTATGTGTAATAGTAGTTAAAAAAAAAGAAATTTTCAGATAACTGGAAAACGAAGCATTTCTGGACCTATGTTTACATAACTTTTTTTCTGTACTTTAAATGTATAATGAGCTCCGGAAGTTTTTGCACATCTTCGTGAATCACCCTGTATATAAAGTTTTTAATGACACCCGAAACGTGTTCTGGGAACCACGATCAGTGCTCACGTACTACATCCAACTAAACTAGCCTATAATTGCATTGTCATCGGTTCTTGATAAGTGTGCAAAGTTTCAAATCAATCCAACGTTTTGAATGGGGTTAAAATCACGTCGTGTTCTGGGGATCATGATCACTGCTCACTTACTACACCCACAAAATTAATGAGTTCCCGAAGTTTCTGCATATCGTCGTGAATCACCCTGTATATAGAGATTTTAATGACACCCTAAAACGTGTTCTGGGGACCATAATCAGTGCTCACTTACTACACCCAACAAAATTAATATTGCATTGTCATTGGACGTTGATAAGTGTGCCAAGTTTGAAATCAATCCGACGTTTTGAAAGGGGTGAAAATCACCCGTTACATAGACAAATACCAAGCTAATAAAAGCGTAATTAAAAAGTAAACGTTTTTACTACACTCTAGTTGACATGAGCGTCAAAGCAAATGAAATAAACTTAACTTCTGATTACTATAATTATATTGTTCTCTAACAATCACAATCATAAAACGCTTTGATATACAATAGTGAACTTGGTGTGGTAAGACCAACACGACTATTGTAAGAAATCCATAATATATAGCCTAGTAATGATGCGGACTTGTTTCGCTGATTTAATAATTTGCAACATTTATTATGCCACTTACTGATTGTGTTTATATTTAATGGTAATTTTAACTAATATTTATATTTAATCATTCCCCGTTTTCTTAATCTGCACTCGGTCTCATTTGAGAAAATGGCGTAACGAAACGCAATCCATACCACCTGCACGGATACGCCTGAAAGATTTCATAAAATAGGATAGGTAGGTTTCGAGTCGCATCATAATAAACAAACTAACGTTCCGTTTTTATAATAAATGAAATAAGATAACAATAACATAACCTCGCAATAAATAACCAGCATGTCTAAACAGACTGCATTACGCCATGAATTGCTAACAAAGTGTATCGATCTAAATAACTTCTACCTCGACAATATAAACTGCGCCGGATTAAAACAGCTGATCAAATGAAAACAACTGATAAATTATTGCTCGAATTGTTAGCGATTCCGACCACGTCAAGCAAACGGAATGATTGTAAAGAAGGAAGAAACATCGGCTTCAGAACGGAATTTATTGTTCACGTCAGGTATATTTCACGGGTAATGAAGACATTCAGACCGAGCTCGGATTTAATTGGCTCTTTCTCCGAATATTGTCTTAATCTTAAACACGATACAGCGTAGAATGCACGTAATAAAAACGGCTGATTATGCGTTCTCGTTCGATTGGAACACTTTATTTACATCGCATTCTTACTTAATTGACTTAAAGATTACATCAAGATATGCAGTTGTTTCGTGCTTTTTCTTATACAAATGTTCCCAATTGTGAAAATATATACTAACATTTTGAAGAGCTAATCTTTTTCTATCTAAACATTTTTTAGCAGTATTCCCAGGAATATACAGTAAAAGTTCAACTATCCGAACTCAAACTAAACGAATCGCTGATTATCCGAATCGCTTGAAAATACTCCCAATACGGGGGTTGGCGTGCGAAGCACGCAATGGATTGTGTATTGGAAATAATACCAATATGAGGGTTGGCGTGCGAAGCAAGCAATGCATTGTGTATTGAAAATAATCCTAATACCGGAGTCGGCGTGCAAAGCACGCAATGCATTGTTTATTGAAAATAATACCAATATTCGGTTTGGCGTGCGAAGCACGCAATGTTTGTCTACTGAAAATTCTCAAACTACGAGGGTTGGCGTGCGAAGCACGCAATGTCTTGTGTTTTGAAAATACTCAAAATACGGGGGTTGGAGTGCGAAGCACGCAATGTATTGTATATTGAAAATAATCCCAATACGCGGGTTAGCGAGCGAAGCACGCAATGTATTGTCTAATGAAAATATTCAAAACACGGGGGTTGGCGTGCGAAGCACGCAATGTCCTGTGTATTGAAAATACTCAAAATAGGGGGGTTGGCGTGCGAAGCACGCAATGCATTTTGTATTGAAAATACTCCCAAAAAGGTTGTTGGCGTGCGAAGCACACAATGTATTGTGTGTTGAAAATACTTCCAATACGGTGGTTGGGGTGCGAAGCACGCAATGCACTGTGCGTCGGCTGCTTCTCATATTGTTCAGTGTCTAGCACACATGTGCGCGATGATAGTACTCAAACGTTAAAGTTATAAAACGTGTATACGCGACCGTAGTACGTGCGGACAGTTTACTCCAGTCGCGGAAACGCGAAGCCAATCCCGAAAATATTAAAATAGACCTTTTTTTCGGGAAAATCCAACTATCAGAATTTTTGATTATCCGAACTGGAGTTCTCCTGTAGTTGATTTTCCAACTTTTAAATAGGAATACTGCAGTACTGCTTAAACAAACAGCTGACTATGTCCGTGTAAACAGTAACAACATTTTTGGAGACTTTTGAAAATTGGCCGCCGTTGAAATCACAGCTCATAGTTTTAACTTGAATCCAAAAGACTGAATGAAATGTTCGTACGATGGCGAAAAATGTTCATAAATAAATCAATTTCGTTGTGAACTGGGACGGCTGAATTTCTCTCTTCGGCTTTTTACTTTCTCACTATACTATAGTATAGAGAAAGTATAGTGATCGAAAAAAAATTCGATGTTGAGATTTTTTGGAAATATCCGTTTTGGGACCCATTGAGTCCAAAAAAGTGGTTTTTACAAAATGTCTGTCTGTATGTCTGTATGTATGTATGTTTGTATGTCTGTATGTATACAAAGCTAGAGAGAAAACTATTCGATCGATTTCAACCAAATTTACACCAGACATGTCCAGTAGGCTTGTATAGAAGCATGAAAACGGGTTTTCAAAAATTTTGAAAAACTACCCCCTTTTTGGCCAAACAACCTCCAAAAAATCAGTTATTATTTTTTTATAAAAAAATGGCTCTAACGATTTTGATTAAATTTTGCTAGTTGTAGCCTTTAATAAGCCCTACCATATGCAAAAACCCGCATCTTTCTAAATATTCTCGTTTAGCTAATAATAATAATAATAACTGATTTTTGGGGGTTTTTTGGCCATAAAGGGGGTTGTTTTTCAAAAATTTTCAAACCCCTTGTTCGTGCATCTATAAAGACCTAATTGACGTGTTTGGTGCAAATTTGTTCGAAATCGATCGAATAGTTTTCTCTCTAGATAATAATAATAATAAAATATATATTAGTCAATCTCCAACTTTAATAAAAGTATACAAAGCTAGAGAGAAAACTATTCGATCGATTTCAACCAAATTTGCACCAGACATGTCCAGTAGGCTTGTATAGATTCACGAAAAAGGGTTTTTAAAATTTTTGAAAAACAACCCCCTTTTTGGCCAAAAAACCCCCAAAAAATCTATTGTTATTTTTTTATAAAAAAACGGCTCTCACGATTTTGATAAAATTTGGCTTATTTGTAGCCTTTAATGTGCCCTACCATATGCAAAAACCCGCATCTTTCTAAAAATTCTCGTTTAGCTAATAATAATAATAACAAGTGATTTTAGGGTTTTTTTGGCCATAAAGGGGGTTGTTTTTCAAAAATTTTCAAAACATTTTTACGTGCATCTAGGTCTATAAAGTCCAAATTGACGTGTTTGGTGCAAATTTATTCGAAATCGATCGCATAGTTTTCTCTCTAGATAATAATAATAATATGTATTAGTTAATCTTCAACTTTAATAAAAAAACTCTCCTACCCCACCCTACAAGTCACAGTGAATCTGTTTAGTAATTTAAATATGTTTGTGAGAAAGTATGTGCCAGTTCCTGGTACCGTTTATTACTTTAGTAGTAAATATATAGAAATATATTGTTTTTGTTTTTATTTGTCTCTTCATATTATTATTTTGTTAGTTTTGTGGGTCGCCGGAATACTACCCCCCGGAAAACTACCCCCCCCCCCCCCA
>JAGFPH010002427.1:167751-187125 GCA_018207615.1 Philaenus spumarius | reverse complement strand
CATGTATTACACGTTCAACTCTGCAAATTGTTTACGGGTATAAAGAACTACTTGTTTATGCTACAGTTGATTTTTCATCTCCTCTGGGGGACGGCCCGTCAGGAGTTGGCTCATTTAACATGCAGCATATCAAAACTTTGAACAGTCATAACTTTTTTCAGGATCATCCATTTTTTATTTTTATTATGTCGTTGTGTTTGTCTCATCAAGACCTTTAAAATGATATGCATAACAACCCATGCTTACATTTAAGATTTTTCACCGACTCCTGACGGGCCGTCCTCAAGAGGAGGCGAAAAATCAGCCATATTCTAAAAAAGTAGTTTTTTATATCCATAAACAATTTGCAAAGTTTCAATTGTGTAAGTGGAACCTGGAAAAAGATTTGGGTTGTTCCGGGACTTTTTGCCACCCCTGTATATATATGATTTTTAATGACACCCCAAAACGTGTTCTGGGGACCATGATCGATGCTAATTTGCTACTCCCGACCTTGGGTCTTCCCATAAGGGCCACTGCAATAGCTCATTTTCCCTATGGAAATTCGCTAATAAGTAAATATAATTCACTCATTTTGACATTATTCTTTTATACTCACAAAAAATGGTCTGCAATAGCATCACTGACTGCTAAACATACCTGAAAACAAACGCCTTTGTTAAAATACATAATTTAACTTAAATATCTTCACATATATAATTTGCATTGCTAAGGTAAATTGCGTATTACTGCCTGTGTATTATGTCTCACTTGAAAGGGAATTAACTCAGTTTTGAGAGAAAACCTGAAACGTTATTTGTCATTTTCAAAAGCATATCACAGCTGATTGAGTACATTCAGCGTTGGAGCAACGATCAGCTGTTTACTCTAACACCGCTAAGTGATTATAGGTTGTTTCATTTCATGTGACATAAAATCGACTTTTAGTGTCATGGCAATGCATGTCTTAACGAAAACTAAACATTTTGTCACGGCAATGAGTCACTACTATAGCCGAAACTATTTCATTTCGTTTCATTTATAATAAATGCATTTATTCCGAATTTAAATATATAGGTGTTTCAGGTCCTGTTTCGTTAATATTGATAGCCTATTGACAAAACTGACACCTGTACTTTGACTTTGTTCAGTCGGAAATAACTAAGGAATTCTATCTTGGTCCCTGGCCGACACGCAGTTGGACCGTTTTTAAGTTTTATTGGAATTATGATCAGAATGAAACTAATGTTTTGCTTGTTGTAGAATAGAAGATCTGTTTAAATAAAAAGCTGTTTATGGATTGGTGAAAAATATATTGTTTTGATTACAAAGTCAATAAACGGTACCAGAAACTGGCACATACTTTCTCACAAACATATTTAAATTATTAAACAGTTTCATTGTGGCTTGTAGGGTGGGGTAGGACAGGTGATTTTTTTTATTAAAGTAGGATATTAACTAATAAATATTATTATTATTATCTAGAGAGAAAACTATTCGATCGATTTCGAACAAATTTGCACCAAACATGTCAATTAGGCCTGTATAGATGTACGAAAAAAGGTTTTGAAAATTTTTGAAACACAATCCCCTTTATGGCCAAAAATCCCCCAAAAATCAGTTGTTATTATTATTATTAGCTAAACGAGAATTTTTAGAATGATGCGGTTTTTTGCATATGGTAGGGTACATTAAATGCTACAAATATGCCAAATTTTATCAAAATCATTAGAGCCGTTTTTTTATTTAAAAAAATAACAACTGATTTTTTGGGGGTTTTTTTTGCCAAAAAGGGGGTTGTTTTTCAAAATTTTTCAAAACCGTTTTTTTTGCATCTATACAGGCCAACTTGACATGTCTGGTGAAAATTTGTTTGAAATCGTTTGAATAGTTTTCGCTCTAGCTTTGTATAGGCCTACATACAGACATACAGACAGACAGACATTTTGTAAAAACCACTTTTTTGGACACTATGTCCACCCCCACTTTTTTGGGCGTTCCAAAACGGATATTTCCACAAAAATCTCAACTTTGTGAGATCTCGTTTTTTTTGCGATCACTATACTTTCTCTGTACTATAGTTTAGTGAGAAAGTAAAAGGAAAGATAAGTTTGTATTCACCCTGTCAATCTCACGTATAGCAGCACCAATTGTGTTAAATGTAATTAATAACACATATCAGTTGTTTGTTGGAAGTGTTGTTGTATCCAGTTTGCGGATTAAAGGTATACTTAAAATTTATTGGTCTGTTTTACCAAGAAAGAAATGAGATCAGTAATATACGTTTTCTTAATTCAAGAGGAGTGAAACCGACAGAAATTAGTTGTCAAAGTCAGCAAGAAAATGACAGTTGTTGTTTGAGTGAAACCAAGAAAAACACAGATTTACGAATGGATTGATAGTTTCTTATATGGCAGAATCATCTAAAGATAATTACTTTGATCATCTCAGATTACTTAGGTCGTTCGTCTTAAAAACAAATACCTACTGTAGAAAATCTCAAGTCCAAAAGGTGTGGCTTTGCTTCAGGATAACGCCGGGTAATATGTTGCCTTCAATATGTTGGTCTTGAGCCGCTAGACTATCTTCCAAACAATCCCGTCCAAGCGATTTTCATTTAAGAGTTGCGATGAAATAATTATAGTTCTGAGGATTAGAACATAATCTTCTGAACCAGATTAAGCAGTAGACTATGTTAAACTTAATTATGTATCATATGTAAGTGTAAATAAAAGTATTGATAGTTCAAATTTTAATTTACCTTTCTGTTTCCTCTCGTAATAATGTAAATTTGTCAACGTACCCAGTGTAATATTCATTCTTCGTTGTAATTTATATTTAATATGAAATTAAAATGAAACCCCATAAAATATGATTCACCTAAAGATTCCCGGTTTAATGTAAAGCGAGGAATTGTTCACTATTCGGCTTACAATAGCTGCCAGCCCTTTGTACCGACAAGTTTATGGCGCTGTCTGAAATATGCTGCTCATATTTTAGTTCCTGTTTGCAAATAGTTTCACGTTACCCGCGTACTTATAAAGCGACACTATTGTTTAGTTTGTGACTTATTTTCATAAAAATCCGTTGTAGAGTACGGAGTACGTCGTAGAATATGGATAATTTACAGATTAAAATTACATACTGGGATAGTTTTTAGATAACTAGCTGGCCCGACCCGGCTTTGCACGGATAGACAAATCAAAGTTAAATGTATATTAACAAAAAATATATTATATCAATAAATATATTACACTATGTATTTCTTATGGGGATTTTTAGTAACTTTGACAACCCCATACCTCCCCTAGAGGAAGCTACATAATAAATTTCATTCCAATCCGTTCGGTGTTTCTTATTAGTAACTTTTGACCCCCCAAATCCCCCTAAAATTACGAATTTTTAAAACCCTTTCTTAGCGAGTACCTAGGGCCCTAGAGGAAGCTACATACCAAATTTAATTCCAATCCGTTCGATGGTTTTTTGTAGTAACTTTGACCCCCAAACATCCCCTAAAATTTAGAATTTTTTGAAAAACTTTCTTAGCAAGCAACTATGGCCCTAGGGGAAGCTACATACCAAATTTCATTCCAATCCGTTCGATGGTTTTAGAGAAATCGTGATTTTGTAACTTTGACGCCCCCAAACCCCCTAAAATTTCGAATTTTTTTAAACCCTTCCTTAGCGAGCATCTATGGCCCCAGAGGACGCTACATACCAAATTTCATTCCAATCCGTTCCGTAGGTTTTGAGAAATAGTGATGTAGTAACTTTGACCCCCCCAAAACCCCCATAAAATTTTGAATTTTCGGAAAACCTTTCTTAGTAAGCGTCTAGAGCCTATAAAGAGTATTAGTGCCAAATTTAATGTTTGTAGGTCTCGTGGTTTTGGAGAAACTGTGATGAGTCAATGGTATTTGGCTTTTATAAGTATAGATGTCAGGTGTATTGTTTTTGTATAGGCCTAATGTTTGTGCATGATAGGCTAGTAGAAGTGCAAAATGTCGATGTGTAGGAATTCGATTGTTCGTCGGTCTACCACAGTCGAATTTAGTGCGGATAAAGTCACGCTCAAATTGACACTAAAGACAGCCTTACTCGCTAAGATTTCAGTAATACAAATTCTTAAAATAATTCTGTTTTTTTTAGAAATCCGAAGTAACCAACATAAAAAAAAAAAAAAAAAAAACAATATATAATGATATTCCCATTTGTGGTATCGTTGATAGGTATTTAGTTAAGGTTATGAAACAATTTTTTCTAAGAATTTGCAGTTTCATGTAATTTTGAAGATATCCCTGAAAATGTCCCTTTCAATTCCGACAGTAATGCGGCTAAATTTCAAATCACCTCTTAGTGGTGTTAGAAGTACTAATCTTAAAATTCACCACACATTTTATAACAATCATTCTTTAAAAGTTCTGATAAAGCTTGCGCTTTTCATTTTGCTACGATTAATTCTATCAATTTTCTACCGACTGTATTTTTACTTTCTCATTATACTATAGTATAGAGAAAGTATAGTGTTTCTCACTATACTATAGAATAGAGAAAGTATAGTGTTTCTCACTATACTATAGTATAGAGAAAGTATAGTGTTTCACACTATACTATTGTATAGAGAAAGTATAGTGTTTCTCACTATACTATAGAATAGAGAAAATATACCGTTTCTCACTATACTATGGTATAGAGAAAGTATAATGATCGCAAAAAAATCGATGTTGCGATTTTTGTGGAAATATCCGTTTTGGGACCCCCTAACTTAAAAAATTGTGGATTTAACAAAATGTCTGTCTGTCTGTATGTATGTCTGTTTGTATGTCTGTATGTATACAAAGCTAGAGAGAAAACTATTCTACCGATTTCGAACAAATTTGCACCAAAAATGGCAATTAGGCCTGTATGGATGCACGAAAAAAGGTTTTGAAACATTTTGAAAAACAACCCCCTTTTTGGCCAAAAAACACCAAAAAATCAGTTATTATTTATGTATAAAAACGGCTCTGAAGATTTTGATCAAATTTGGCTTATTTGTAGCCCTTAATGTACCCTATCATATGCAAAACACCAACTCTTTCTAAAAATTCTCGTTTAGCTAATAATAATAATAATAATAATAATAACTGATTTTTGTGGTTTTTGGCCGAAAAGGGGGTTGTTTTTCAAAATTTTTCAAATCCTTTTTCCGTACAGGCCTAATTGACGTGTTTGGTGCAAATTTGTTCGAAATCGATCCAATAGTTTTCTCTCTAGATAATAATAATAATATTTATTAGTTAATCTCCTACTTTAATATCACCTCTCCTACCCTTCCTACAATTATGAAGTCACAGTGTATCTGTTTAATAATTTAAATATGTTTGTGAGAAAGTATGTGCCAGTTCCTGGTACCGTTTATTTAAAGTTACAATATGAAAACTAAACGGTCAATGTGTATATAATATAGTTTGTCTTATGCTATGGTAAATAATCGGTATCAGTTAACTGACACAAACTTTCTCCCAACTTACTGTAGTCAAAATAATATTGTTTTTAATCATTTTATTTACTACTTTTTAGAACAAAACAAAAAAATAATATTCTACCTAAGTCAATCGTATAAAAAATTACTGTAGGCGGGATTCGAACGCACGACCTTTGAATTACTGGCTGTGCTCGCTACCGTGGTGCTACCAAGTGCGGCCGCTGCCGCGATGCTAGATTGACAACACAAACTTGTTTATTTTTAAACATTTCCCCATAATTATAAAACGCCGAAGTTTTGATAAAAGCGGGTGGTGTCATTTTGTTTGGCATCTTAAGCACTATAAATACTCAAAATTTGATCAAAATCGTTAGAGCCGTTTTTGAGAAATTTCCATTTTTGTCGTTTTTTATGGGTTTTTAGGGGTAAATTACCCTTAAAAATTAAAAATTCCAAAAAATGAAAAAACGCCTGGAGATATTAGGGTTTAGTACCTACATACCAAATTTCATGAAAATCGGACCAATAGTGTCCTCTCTGGTCGTGTATACATACAGACAGACTGACAGACAGACACCACTCTAAAAACACTTTTTTGGGTTCAGGGAGCACCAACACAGATAATTGCACTAAACAATTTTTGGGGGTTCTGGGAGCACCAAAACAGATAATTCAACTGAAAATTCAAATTCGAACATTTTTACGAAAACAATCCTTTCTCCATATACTACGTATAGGATGGAGAAAGTAAAAATCAATAGTAAATGTAATTAGCTTTTCTTTAAATTATATGTTCGTAAAACATTAATTATTTAATTATTCTCACACTATCACTTTTTACATAATTACTCTTGGTCTATTTGAGATATTAAAAAAATGAAATCTCTGCCTCTTCGAAATTATTGTGACTGGCGTGAACTAACAAAACCAATCTACTGCTAAAATATTAGATTTTAATGATTTTTGAAATTTTTTAAAAAATAGTTTTGATACAAAAAAATGTTAATATTTCAAAAAATATTTGTTCTAATTTTTATTGTAGTTCACGCCATTTATGAATTTATAAATAAATACTATATAGTATTCAAACAGTTTCTGAAAATTCTACAACTCTAGCCTTAATAGTTTTAGAGATATTTTGTAAAACGCTAGCAAAAATGTACTTGAATTCGATGTTAAAATTATATTTTCATATTGTCTGAACATTGCACTGTTAATATGTCTAAAACTCTCCAGCACTATAAGAAACTCTTTTTTCATCAACTACTAGCTGTTGGTATTCTAGTCTTAACCTTCTTTTAGCTCTTCTTCCTTCTAGAAAAACTTTGTTATTTCAATAACATATAAATATTTTGTTATCGATTAGGCAAATATTAAATATGCTATGTTTTTCTTTCATTCCTCATAACTTTTGTAAAATTATTTATATTTTATTAAAACTTGCAGTAAATTATACAGAAAAGTCTACTGTACATTTTCATAAATCATGTGTTGAAAAAGCTTAGGAAAGGTTCCTTTTTGAAGATGTCTGAAGTCAAGTACGACCGCTATTTATTACAATTTTGTTTCAAATCAATATTAGCTTCTAGTCCACGCAATGTCTTCTGTCGGATCACGAGGATGGATTCTATATCTGTAGATGTTAAACTTATTAAACTTTAATCTCGTTTATTTCCGTACAATTTGGAGCTTCCCAAAACCAACGGATTACAATAAACACAAGTGACAGCTGTGTTTGTGGGAATAAAAGCGCATTAACACATCAGAAAGTTAAATTGGGAGCGACTTAATAGTGTCCGGGCGTAAACAGGGAATAGGAGGGACTCGGGACTGTTCTTTTCTTTATTGAAGAGGATTGGTATTAAACTTTGCCGGGGATTGCCCGCGGATAATACGTAGGAAGGTTCGGAGGTCTGACATTTGCATTGTATGTATCGTGAATTTGGTAATTTATTAAATCGCTTATACATAATATATTGCACAGACTTATCGTATTAAACAATTCACGTTTGATGGAAAATAACGATTGAAAAGTGTATATAGAAACTGTTTGAGAATTGAATTCAGCTGAGAAGAATGATTCTTAATGTATCACACTTATTTCTTTCGGCTTGGCCTACAGGAAAAGGTAGGTTTTGAAATTCTAATCTATCTATATATATAAAAGCGAAATACCACTCACTCACTCACTGAGTCACTCATCACGATTTCTCAAAAACTACCGAACGGATTGAAATGAAATTTAGTATGTAGCTTCCTCTAGGGCCATAGGTGCTCACTAAGAAAGGGTTTGAAAAATTCGAAATTTTAGGGGGAGTTTGGGGGGATCAAAGTTATTAAATCACGATTTCTTCAAAACTACCGAACGGATTGAAATGAAATTTGGTATGTAGGGTAGCTTCCTCTAGGGCCATAAGTGTTCACTAAAAAAGGATTTTAAAAAATTGGAAATTTTAGGTGGGTTTGGGGGGATCAAAGTTATTAAATCACGATTTCTTTAAAACTACCGAACGGATTGGAATGATATTTGGTATGTAGCTTCCTCTAGGGCCAGAGGCGCTCGCTAAGAAAGGGTTAAAACGTTCCAAATTTTAGGGGGGTTTAGGGGGATCAAAGTTACTAAAAAATCATAATTTCAGATGTTTTATTATTATGACAATAGTGCTTTTATTATTTAAGATCTATATATATAAAAGCCAAATACCACTCACTGACTGAACACTTAAAAAGAATACAATTACGTTAAAAAGACTGAAAACACCAACCACCAAGGGCAACGCAGTACGGGTCAGCTAGTCTAGTATATCAACCAGTATATTTACATTTTCAAAAAGTGTAAAATCATAAGGCAAATATTTACTTGCAAAGGTAGCGTTTGTAATTGTGGGTATGGTGAAAAGATGAGTTAAGTTTCCGTTTATTTATTATGACTCGAACCAAAATAGTTTTTAATGATAATTATATTACAATTTTAAATTAACCCTTCCCGTATTAAATACTACTCCGGATTCTAGAGTGAATAAGCGCGACGTAAGATAACTATATTTTAATAAAAATTTTACTTGTGGGAAACCTTAGTTGTTATATTGCTGTATATACAGGGAGTTTGGCGAGAGGTTGGCACACCTACAAATGAAGTGATAAAGTGATGGATGTGTAAAAACAATCGAAAACTACTGTTATTAGTGTGAAATCCATAGTTCTCAATTCTTTCAGATGAATTGTGACGCCCCGAACATATTTGAATTCATATTTTGTGCACTAAAAACTAAATTTGTTGCGTGATAAAGCGCGGGTATTCGGCTCGTGGAGACTTTTTACATTTAAATAAATCGTAGACCAAATTGGACGAATTTTAAAATTTAGCTGTAATAGCAAGTTAAACGAGCGTTACTGAACAAAAAGAGAAAGTACGCACCTACAACATTTGTATACTTACTACAGCCTTTGAAATATTTAACGGAATATCTAAGAGGTTTTGTATTAATATACGGCCACATTGTTCAAACAACCTATACTCTAAAAACGGGTTTGAAGTACAGTACTATTAAACAATCGTTCCTCCAAACATCTACCTTTATCAGTACTAGAGTTCTGAATGAGTTTGTTCCCGTTGGCGTTTGTCCAAAACGTTTAGAGCCTGCAGCCCATAACTCCTCTACGCCCTGCACTTAAGTGCCGTTCATTTTACAAAACGTTTAAATCAAAACAGTGTTGTGTGTAAATTGTTTGACCACCCGCCATGTTGTGTAATACAAGTTTCGGTCGACCGCCATTATTAGTACTATATCACCTGTGAATGTGTTTTTGCGGTGTGATAAATAGGTTGGCTCTTCTTCAATAACTGCGTATTGTAACTGTCACGATTGCGATACGATTCGGGTGCAGCTAGAAATGCACTGGCTGCAACGTGCGGATAGGAAATGTATTAGTTAAGAATATGAATGGTAAAAGATCGATTACGTTCGCTCATAGAAGCAGTAAACAGTTGTTTTAGGAACCACGCCTAACAACCGTCGGATATAATGGGATTTGCTTCATTGTATGCCTAAATAACGACAAATATTTTACAAACTAATTTTTATATAACTAGGCATTCCCTTAAACGGACACTCTATACTAAAATAGAAAACTCTTGTTAGAGAATTTCCATAGGAAAAATGAGCTATTGCAGTGGCCCTTATGGTAAGACCCAAGGACGGGAGTAGCAAATGAGCACCTATCATGGTCCCCAGAACACGTCTTGGGGTGTCATTAAAAATCATATATATATACAGTATATATATATGTGTATATATGTGATCGCACTCTAGCGGCCGTATTTTAAATCCGATTTGGTTCAAATTTAGTACACATGCTGGTTGTCTACGTCGCTTGTACTAGTTCGTTAGCCAAAATAATCCAACAATCGGAAGCACGTTTTTTGACCGGAAGGAACTATTTTTTTTAGATTTTTCCAACGAGAATGAATTTTTTTTTAGTTTTCCTACAAACATTAATGTAGGATGTTATTCTGCACATTTTGTTTTTTTACGCGACCTTATAGCTCGCTTGGTTCCCCCAAAATTGATCAAAACGTAAAATACCATAAAAGTACCCGGTTCAAAGCCATGTGGTGGATTTTACCGTGGGGTTGGCGTGCGAAGCACGCAATGCACCGTGCATAGAAAATACTTCCAAAATGGGGTTGGCGTGCGAAGCACGCAATGCTTTGTGTTTTGAAGATACTCCCAATATGCGGAATGGCGTGCGAACCACTTTGCAGCTATTCAGCACCGTCGTGAATAGACCTATTTCCCAAATTGTTGGTTGGAACCCTAAAACATGATCATAAACTTAATTTTGGAAATTCGCTCAACTCACGTCAGCGGTTCAGCTGCGTGGTCGAATTATTTCTTATTACGATTTAATAAAGAAACAACTTACCCAATTTTTATGAAACGGTCACTGATGCGATAAGAACTGCCTCAATTTACTCGACTGACATTTGTAAATATGTTTCTGACGTTTCTTTTCAAAACGGGCTAAGAATTTGTTTTTTTAATTCCTCAGTCTGTGTTCCTTTTATATCTTACTTTGGCTAAAAATTAAAGATAAAGTAAAACAGCAATAGGAAGAAATGTTTGCAATGAAAATATCTAAAAAAAAAAAAACCAAGTACATATTTATTTATTGATCCGGTTTTAGGATAACGTGCCAATCAGCATAAGATAGTATACGGAACCTTAAATCTATACTTCTTTTAGTAACAAAAACTTACGTTTTATTTCCATACATTACAAATATTCCTGACAGTAAGATTAAATTTTATAACAAATGCATCTTCGGGTACGACTGCTAATAGCAAATATATTAAATTCTGCTAGAAATACGACGGTATTAAGTCAATTTTGTTTTCACAACCATTCTTCCAAATGGTGTAGGGTTATGCTTTCAGTTCTTTTTTTACAAACACAGATCCTCGGAATTGGTGATTTTTAATCGTTCCTTTATAATAACATTGATACCTTGATTTCAAAATTTCTTTACAAAACCAATTTTAACTTTTTTTAAATCTTTAGTGTCTGCGTGTCTGCTTGGTATAAGTTTTACTCAAGAAGTAATCGTTGGATTTTAATGAAATTTAGTGTTTAAGGGGGGATCTACCCTATCCGCCATATTGAATCTGATTCCTTTAAGAGAAATGCTACAGAATAAGTCATTTTTCCCGTTAATTCGTGGAATAAATTAAAAAATTTGGTTTCATTTTGAAGTACTGTCATATTATGCGGATGTTGATTGCTGAATACATTTTCAAAAACAGTTTTATTGTTTTCATAAACGTATGATATAAATAGTAGAAAATAGTAAACTTTATTAATTTTTTACTCAGTAGCAAAAAGAGATATTGCAAAAAAACATTAGCAATCAACACCCACAATCTATTTTACTTTAAGAAAAAAATACAGCTTTCGTTTTTTGACAAAAAAAAACACAAAAATATGCTTAATAGTGAAGGTATGTTTTGGTAATTTAACATTAAAATTGGTACCCAACTTCGCTGTTTTGAATGTAGAGAGCCGAGGCTTAAATTGAATATATATTTTTTAAGTACTTCCGCGGAAAAACATATTAATTGCAATAATATAACTAACTAGGGGAAACCCCTTCCCTCCGCACGCCAATCCCGTTGGAACCTCCTATATACATAATCGTGTTATGTTTTCTTTATAATAAAGGTGTAGGATTGATAATAACCCCATAGCTAAGACGGTAAATTATGTTAAATGTTCAAATAAAATTATTTCATATATTATTTTATAACAGCAGTTATAATAAAGGCTGAAAGAACCATTAAGGCTCAGGTCTCCACTTTAATAAAAACCTAACCTAAAAGTTAAAAAAAAAATACAAAGTTTAAAATTAGCTGTTAATGGAAATATTATATCAAATAGCTGTTATGTTATTTTATTCAATTCGTTGCTATTGTAACAAATGTAAATACATGTGTTGATTTATCAGTCCACGCTTAACCTAAGAATTTTTTCCGACTAAATTTACAAACAAATGTTGTTGCAAATGTTTTTATCGAAATTAATTTATAACATATGTTGCTCAGGGATAGTGTAGCTTTTTATTAGTAAAACTATTTTTAAATCGGTTCAATAGTTCCAGAGATTACCCCATACATACAAACAAACAAATAAACTTTACCTGTTTATAATATTAGTATAGAAAAGGTCGGATTTGACTGCTTTATTTTGTAAAAGCAGTATTGCAATGGTACGAAACGATATACTGACACATCGTCATAATCGTCTTTATATTACGTTAAGGCTCGGCTCTCCACATTCAAAACTACGATATTGGGTACCAATTTCAATGTTAAATAACCAAAACATACCTTCACTATTAAGCATATTTTTGTGCTGTTTTTGTTAAAAAACGAAAGCTGTATTTTTTTTCTTAAAGTAAAATAGATTGTGGGTGTTGATTGCTAAGGATTTTTGCAATATCTCTTTTTGAAACTGAGTAAAAAATTTATAAAGTTTACTATTTTTTACTATTTATATCATAAGTTTATGAAAACAATAAAACGGTTTCTGAAAATGTATTCGGCAATCAACATCCGCATATGACAGTACTTCAAAATGAAACCAAATTTTTAAATTTATTCCACGAATTAACGGAAAAAAATGACTTATTCTGTAGCATTGCTCTTATGGGAATAAGATTCAATTGGCGGGCAGGGAAGCGCCCCCTTAAGTCACATTTTGTGGACATTACACAGTTACCATTATTTCTGGGCTGTTGCAGTTAAACGAGGCACAGCCGGCTTCATCTCGACGAGTAGATTTGTTTGTACATTTACCTGCAGGGAGGTCGGACTCCGACATTAGAGTCTGTTTATTTCATAAGATTACCATTAAAGTAGCAGTTGTAAAGCTATGGAAAGGATCCTGAAATATCAGCTGCTAAGCGATAAATTCGCAATGAATATACACGTTTGCCCGTATTTCTTCTGCTAATAAATCGGATGAATTTGAAGTTCCTTTTTCTTATTTTTGAGGACATTTTATATCAGATTATTTTTTTGTACCATTACGTAAACCATTGTAAAAGTACAACCAAGGTCTTGCATGCGAATGTGGTCATGCGAGATAGGTTATCGTTTAACTCCATCTGCTTTTCTAAAAAAAGTGTGGTGCAATCAGTAGGTTTAAGTGATAATAAGAAGGAGGTTCCATATATATTATTTGTTTACCGTATACCAGCAAGGCTCAGGTCTACACTTAAATCAAAACCTAACCTATAACTTAGAAATACAAATAACTGATTAAAAGTTTAAAATCAGCTGTTAATGGAAATATTAGAGCACACAGCTGTTTTATATGTGTTTTTATTCAACTGGTTGTTGTGGTAATGAATGTAAGTATATTCAAGAAATATGTATTGGTTCATCAGTCTAGGCCTAACCTAAGATTTTTTCCGACTAAATTTACAAATATTGAAATAAAAAATGTTTTTGTTAAAATGAATGCTAGCCTATGTTACTCAAGGATAGTGTAGCTTTTTATAAAAAAAATGTTTCAATTGGTTCAGTAGTTCTAGAGATTACCCTAAACATACATACAAACAGACAGATTTTACCTCTTTATAATATTAGTTATAGATGAATGAACTTAAAAAACCACGGAAATTAACAAAATTGATTAATTAAGATTTTAATAAATAAAAAGTACGTTGTACAAACTACACAGACACAATCATTTTAGAAATCACTTACCACCGAAATCTTACAATATAAAATAAACCGTCCCCTACACGAATAAGAGTTTTATTCAGACAAATAATATTCAGATAAATAATAACGATTTTAACCTAAAACATACCCACTCTATTTTTTTTACAAAAATTTTAAAACAGTATGTGGTTTAAAATGGCTTTAATCCTCCTTGCTCATACCTTTAATATGTTACATTTCTATATGTGGTCAAATTTAATGTCATTAAATCTGAAACTGTTACCTATTGCAGTCCGATTTTAAGAACTGTGACCACTATTTCAAAATAAACCATTCGGTCACCAAATTTTATGAAATCGCAGGCGTACATAATGATAGTAAAAACCACTAATTGTATACAAAAGATATTTATTTTATGATCACACGATTAAAGATTAAAAAAGCAGATGAGATAATTTTTAAATTCCTGTAGAAATTAAGTAAAGCAAAAAACGTTTGCGATAAATTTTACTGAAAACATAGAACCGAAGGGTGAACGCCTTTATAACAATCAAACATTAGTTTTACTGTCTTGCCTCTTCTTGAGTTCAAATTAGAGTCCAATGCAACCGAAGTCACAAAAACTTGTAATTAGGGATAGTACGACTTTGACACTGGTCATTAACCTACACACAGGAACAGAATGCTTTAAATCTGTATAGTAACACTCAATGCCCTGCCTATATTTACTTTAATCTATGATATCATAACCAGTCACGTGACCAATTTTTTAATTGTTTTTTCAAACTCAAGACTTAATTACCCCAGTGCTACACTACTCACGACTTACGTATTTTAGTCAAAAACCATTTTTATCCAAATCAAATTAATTCCATTGTAATAAAAATATGGGCCCAAACGCTAAAATATCAAATAGCTTGTAGTGAAAACAAATGAAAAGCTACACAGATGTAAACAAATACACAAAATTTAGATCAGCTGGTATTTCAATAACGCAGATTCCAGTTAACACCATTCAAACAATAATCAGCTGATCAAAGCTTTATGTAATCTTGACTTAAGGCTCATCCGTAATTTAAGGTTAGGCATACATTATATATATTATTTTTGAAATGTCTTTTTTTTTTTGTGGCAACGCCTATATCTCCCTTAAATATTCATAAAAATGAGTAACATAGTTTAAAAATTTAAAAGCATAAATAAAAGCTTTAGATATAGTTTTAAAGCTTATGTTCACCCCTATTGACGGAAAAAATATTTAAAAAAAACCTTTCAAACGTGTTTTTTCGTGGCAACATCTCTTAACTCTTCAATAAAATTAAAGCTTTTGTTCTCCGCTATTGACGAAAATTTAAAAATATTTTAAAATTACTGATTTTGTTAAAAAAAATTTATTAAAAAACTTTTTTATGAACTTCTTATGATTCCTAATGAAAGGCGCTATCTATTAACAGTCTGTTAGTTAGATTGTTTACATTCTACATGTAAGTGTAATCTATCAAGCAAATCAATCTAATTGACCGAGCGTAAGCGAGGTCTCCGTTTTAACTCGACCGTTCGGCATTTCGTCTGTGTTTCTGTGTGTCTGTATGTCTGTGTGTCTGTCTCACGATTAGGGCCAAACGCCTTGACCGATTTTGATGATTTTTTGCATGAATGTTCCTTATTCCTAGGCCGAGCCATGTATATATACGGTTTTTTCCATTTTTCATTTTTAACCCCTTAAATAAAATAAAAATGGCGGCCTGACCGTTTATCTCAGTGTAAGCTTTTTTCCAAAGCCAGTTTGTGGCTTAACCGTAAGTCGAATTCAAAAACTAATGACATTTTGCTAAAAGCAAATTAAATTTTAAACAAAATTGTATTCTTGATTTTTTTCCGTATCTTTAACGGTGAGCTCACAAAATGGCCGTAAACTTCGAATTTGTTAAAAATCGTCCAAGTATTTGTATTTCAACCGTGTTTTTATACGTTTACTCTAAACCAATTCAAAAGTGTTCCATAGCTTTTTTGTAGATAAAGGTTTAAAGAATTTGTATATGCCAGTAAAAAAAATTATTGAAGTAAAATTAAGAAAGTTATTAGCTCAAGAAACAATCGCGTTCAGTAACGAAAGGAAAATGTTTAACTTTAGGCCTACATAAAAAGTAGTAAAAATTATTGTAATTTTTTTCATAAATGTAAAAAAGTTTCGTAATTTAGTTATAAATAGAATTGTATACAAATATTTATCAATTTCAAATTTCTTATTTTGAAAACACCAGTTTTTATGTTCCTACTACAATACTGCTAACAAAACTAGGCCTGTTTTAAATAGTAATTTAGGAATATATCATTTGCCCAAAAATTACATATTATTATAAGAAAGTGTAGAGGATAAATCAAAGAATTGAACTGTATACCTGTAAATTATCATTGTAAATTTCATAAAAGTATTTGACTTGGCTTTACTTGAATTACAAAATGAGATGAAACAAATGAAACCTCTCGGCGATAAAGAACATACAAAAAATGACCGTTTGACACCGTGGGAAGTGTTGGTACATGGGTTGAGATCACTATCACGACGTTTTAACATCGTTTGTTTTCATTATTTCTAATATTGGAATATGATATGGAACTTAAGTTAACTTATGATACATTGTTAAGTTTGAGTTATTTAAGTATGTAAATATTTAATTGTATGTTGTCCCTCTATAACGCGATATTTTTAGCTATCTTACGCATTATTAACCTAAATAAAACACAACGCCTCTAAAAGAAAATCTTTAGCAGTTAAAGCTCAAGAAAAGAAATAAAAACGAGAACTAGAAATCCCGGAATCGCGGGAATTGTAAATAATGTTTCACTGGCTAAACCTTGTGCTTACTTCCTTACTGGCACACCATTTTTAACCTAAGCTCAAAACCACATTTGTTATTTCAATTAGCGAGGTCTACTGTTCACAGAACTACTAGTTAAGAAAATTATAACTTTACAGTTCCAATGAATTTAATAAATGATTAAAGCGTTATATTTTTTTTGTAAATTCTTATTTATAAACCAACGTAAATAAATAAATGTAATTAACTGAATTAAATAAACATATATTATTCAATCAGGTAAGTACTCCTAATTTGTGAAATATTCGCGCGGGTCAGCTAGTAGACTAATTCTAATAATACATAACATAGGCCTATACATAAAAATAAAAATTGCTGAGCCACGAAGTTGTAAAAATGTTGAAAGACTGTGAGCAATAAATAAATATACATAAAAATACTTAAAAATCTAATAATATTTTTACCTTTTTGTTTCCGTCTTGTGACTTCGTCTGCGTTTTTTTATATATGACGCGTTTCAAAACCTATGTTTCATCATCAGATTAATCTATATAAGAAAAATTAATTGCTGTTTCTTTGTAAGCGCAAAACTTGAGAACGGCTTGACCAATTTGGCTATTATTTGTTTCAAAATGTTCGTAATCGTCCGAACTAGGTTTTTATATAGAGAAAAATTTGAAAAGTTTCCCGAAAAAGTTTCAAATTTGGAAAAAACTAAACAGCCTCCTTTTGTATGGACTCAAGACCATAGTGTATAAAAACAGCTATCCGTATAAAACGCTTAGCCACACGTCATGTTTGTTTAAATTCATTACCATAGCAACTTTACCCAGCATTTATAATCAGTTTATTATCCTTCAAAACCAACAGCTTTTTTAGGTTAGATTGACCAACAAAGCAAACAAAAACAAAAATCAACTAAAAATACTATATTTCTATTCAATTCAAACATTGGTTGTTACATAATATATATAAAACAGTTCTGTTGGATCGAAAACTGATTTTAGGTTAGGCCTACAATGAACCAAAACACCTTTATTTGCAACCAATTTAGAATATTTTTTTTACAGTTCTTCACAACTGTCAGTTGTTTTTTAGATTAGGTAAAAGCAAACGAAAGGTTTACTGTATTATCTATAAAGGTTTACAAACTATAAATCTAAATTTGTGTAGTATATATATTCTTAAGTTGCATACAACCATTTTGCAATTCGATTACTTAAGTCAATGTAATGAAATGAAATAACTATAAATAACTATAATTAAATAGTTCTTAGTTACATTAAAAGCTATGCCATTTAATTACTCAACATTTACCGATTTACTTCAAATTTGGTACCAAAATAAACAGACGATCATGATACACAACGTTATGTGATTTATTTTTATATTTTCTTGTTATAAAAAAAGTTTGCATAACGCTACTATAAACAATTAAAATTCAGGTAGGTGTGGAGCGGAAACCAGTCGACCATGCTGACCCTCCGTAGGCTTGAACTTCCGCCTCACTCTGAGTTGAATTTTACTATACCCTTTAAATTAAATCAAGCAATGGCAAAGCATTGCTGGGTCCACTAGTTAATAAATAAATTAACAGTTCACATCACAATAAGTCACAAGACGGAAACAAAAAGGTGAAAATATTATTATCAATAGTGACTTGGATACTCATACAATGCTTTTAAAAATCTAAGTACCACAATTGGAACGTATGAATTTACTGGTTGATTTAAATGTGAAGTGGTAGAAGTACGGAGATAATTAATTATCATGTAAGCAGTGCCTGATTTTTCACCGACTTGTGATCGTTATCGAAGTAATGTCATGATAAGATGTACCTCTGAAATGACTCCTGAAACACTGAAAGTTGCGCTTACTCGACGACCCTTTTCGGAGGTCAGCCAGTAGCTAAATATCTCTCACCTTTTGTATCAAACATTGTTTTAGTATTCCATTAAGTTCAGTATCGTGAATTCAGTATACCAGTCAGATAGTCGAGAGGTCAGTGAAAGAGTTGTCAGCCAGCTAAACAAACCGTCAATAGTTTCAAAGTCTGTTATAACCAATAATTAAATCCAGAAATTAAATATTTAGCAATACAGTACAACCATAGATCATGAATAATTAGGTTATCCAAATACAATGGTACAACAGTCAGGCAATTAAGTAGTTTGTACTACGTGAAGTGACAAGATTTTCCAATGAAATTCGTCTAGAAGAAGTTATCGAGATGTTAGTATAAACAAATCATGTTCTATTGGTTTCAGCGCTGACAAATCCGCAGGAAATATGAATACTCCGGTCGTCGACATTACCTTTTTGAGAGTTCCATTTCTTTGAATTTATAACGGCTAGCGAAGTGTCCTCAGAAATTGATGTCTTTCTGGTTTACATAGAAAACAGATATACCTGTCACTTCTGAAATAAAACGCAACAGATTTGTATGAAATACGCTTTCAAATATCAACTTTATGTATCTGTATTTCATAAGTTTATGTATCCCAGGTTTTACGACCGTTGTATACAAAAATATCGGTGTTTAAAGTTTACGAGATCCATTCATGGATATAGAATTTATTGGCAGTACAGTTGGAGTCACCGAGAATGTTTATTTGAGATATGATGTTTAGTGACATTAAGTAGGTAAGTGGAAGGGGTAAATGGTGTCTACAGGTGATTCACGAAGATATCCAGATTGCAAACTTAGTCCACAAGTGAAAGATCAATTCTTAGAAATATACAGGTTGTTTACAAACTCCCTGGAAATATTTTGTGTATTTGTTCCTTAGGTCAAGACAATCAAAAAACGTCATATAAATATGGTTCTGACATGCCTAGTTTTCTGTCTGTCCGTCTGTTTGTGTTTTTTACAAATTATTTTA
>JAGFPH010002427.1:86411-105474 GCA_018207615.1 Philaenus spumarius | reverse complement strand
AACGCCCTTTTGTTATATTTTTAACACATGGAAATTTCACTTTTGGGGATGTTTAAAACAATTGTGGGTTTAAGAATAGAGCGGGACATTTATTATTCGGAGAAGCCCATAAATAAAGCCTCCTCCTTTTCTTCTTGAAGTTTGTGTTTATCAAGCTGCCTGCAACACATTCTCTTCCGACTCGGAACTTTCCCTCGAGTTAAGCATAACAAGTTTTACCTTGGGAATATTATTTATACAATTTCACTGAGAATGATAAAGTTGCTTTATCATTTCCACGGTATTTGCCAAACGTCTGTCTGGGCCTTCAAACATATTTCACTACGGATAAATAATTGGTATTAAAGAATTTAAAAACAAAGTAAAGAATGAAGCACATCTCTAGCGTGTGTGGGCGTTTGTAACTCTTGTCACTTATCTTCTGGGAATGTACCTGGGTCCAGAGTAAACACCAAATCACTGTTCATTGTCAGAAAACATTTCGGTAGTCCTATTGCGACCAAAATGTGTTAAAATACATATCTAAAAACTTACTAAGCGAAATAATACAAAATTTGTATCAATCCATTGTATCAATGTTACCTACATGAGAAAAAAGTTATGTTGACTTGACTTAAATATTTTTAAAATGGACGCCGTTTTAAACTTTCAAACGGGATTACGAAAAACTGAGCTTTCACGAAAAAATTTCAAGAATAAATTTTGTTAGCAAATTTAACTCCCTAGCGATTGTTTTTTTTTTCAATTGGTTCTAGAATAACCGACTTAAGGCTGAAAAACCCTTGTTTCACGGTGAAAAAACACAAATGATATCTAAAAACTAACAATTTTTTAAAATTATGAAAATTTGCTTGAAATTTGAATAGCTGCAACTGGAAAAGTATTATTCTTAGGAAGATGATTTTCATTTTAAATTGTAGTAAATTTACTATTCTTTAAAAAAGGATTGAACGATTTATTTTGTCAAACCAGTCCTTCATACAAAAAATTAGAAAAAACTAGAACAATGTAAAAAATATGGGGTTTTTCGTTGCCGGTAGCGCGCGCGGAGCACTTGTATATATTAGTGCTACGTATAAAACATCTCTACAGTAGCATTAACGTTTCAACAAGCTTTCTTAAATTTATTGAAGCACTTTTAATAACTTAAATGTCGGTATTTGACCTATTTAGTGATTTTCTTAGTACAAAACTATTGGTTTTGCTTATTTGAATCAAAATTTTTGTTCATTTACCAATAAAAATGCTCTTTACTCATAAACCAACAACTATACGACTATAAACGTAATGACCTTTTTTAAAGCTCATATTTTATGGAGTATATTGTCGCTTTTTTCAATTTTCTATCTTGAACGGTTCTCAAGTTATAAGCGTTTTAATAAACAGCGCCTCCACCATATTCCCCCCTCCCCCCGGCGATGTCGACCACGCTGGGACTTTTCATGATCACTATAGTGCCTATAACAATAATCAGAAATAAAATTGCGTCAGGCTTTCCAAGCATACTCAACCCCCTTCAGATACCGGTCTATGGTATTTTTAAGAGTTGTCTTAGTTACCAAACTGTAGTTGCAATATTTTATTGGCAGATTCTGTTTCACTAAAGAGACAAAATGGAGTAATAACACATAATAAAAACACCTGACACTACTTGAATAATTCAATAAATATTTGTGTAAACAAACATTTCTTCTGTTTCAAACTGAATGAAACGCATTTGATTAAATTTATTAATGCAATAAAATAGTATTTATTTTGTTTCATTGTTGCATTGCAGTCCGATGCTGGAAATCGCCCCCAAGAGCGAAATCGCCTGCACTGTCTGGCGAAAAATGTCATAAGTCAGTTATTTTAGAACCAATCGCAAAAACCAATTGATAGATAATTAAATGTATGCTAAAAAAGTAATGTTATTTACTGATATTCTTGACATTTTTTCGAGAAAACACTGGTTTTTTCGTTATTTCCGTTTGAAACGGCCGCTATTTTGAAAATGTTAAGACAACTCAACATAACTTTTTTACATGTAGGTAATACTACAAAGAGATTATACAAATTTGGTATTATTTATAGAAGTAATTATTTAGATATGAATTGTTCTAATAAAAAATGCATTATGATCACACTAAGACAACCGAAATGATTTTAGATAAAGAACAGTGGTTCGATGTTTATTTTGGAGCCAGAAACAACCACGGAAAATATGCGACAAGAGTTACAAAACATTCTGTATATTGATAATATCTTCACGCTATTTATGATTCCGTAGTTTCGTCATGTCAGCCGATTGAAGGACAGAGAGTGAAGGTACACTATAACGAAGAGTCGACCACACAAATATTTCGTAAAGGTGGACAAAGAGTCTGGGTCTTTTCCGATTGACAGCTGAACTATGTGTACTTACTCCCTTTACGCTTGTTTACCTAATATTTGAAGTTATAAAAGGTCCGTCATGACCCGAGTTGTCGTTCGACCGCCCGCCGTAGTAGACGTCTATCGGACAATTTATATGTGTTGTGTGTCGTGTGTTGTATGTTGTTGTGTTTTTGTGATGTGAACTGTTAATTTATTAATCTGATGATGAAACATAGTTTTTGAAACGCAGACGAAGTCACAAGAGGGAAACAAAAAGGTAAAAATATTATGTAAGGGACTGTTTTGTCCTGGTATTGCACAAACTAAATGTGCGATACAACCTATAAAACGAACACCAGAAGTAGCACATTACTTGAAATTTATCTTTTTACTATCTCCAAGCATAACTGTATTCTTAAAGCATATGCCGAACAAACTTCGCCTACTATAGTATTTGTTTATAACTATATTTTGAATTGTTACTCACAGGCCAATTTCTACAGAACGTCTTTACTCTCCACCTACGACTCTTACTTTAAACATATTTAAATATCAAACTTTTGCAAAACATTATTTTTTCACTTTACGTCCAACATGTTCCTAAAAGTGTTAAAACATTTATCAGTCGTAAATACGTTTTTTTTTTAAACTATTAAACACGCTGATGTCTTTATTGACGCTGGACCAAAACCTTTTTAAATAAAACAACATATTTTAGCAGTTAGCGCCCACACCTTGACTAGTTTACTGGCCTATCTAGGCGTTTATTTCTGTTACTGGCACAACAATCCCACTAAATATCAGACAAGTGCGATCAGACGACGCGATTACCTTGGCACTGTTTGTTACGAATTAAATCAGTTATAAACGCTTCTACAGAATACAGAATTAAGAACTGTATTACCGATGCAGGCAATGTAGTTTTAAATATCTTCTCTGACGTAACATTAAAGTACTGTAGTGTAGCCTCTGCATTTATCAAACTTGACGTGCATCAAAAGAAGAAAAGTTTCCGAGGAGAACCTCCAACACAGGTTGCTTGCTTTCGAACAGAGTTAATAGCGATCAAATTTACCTGCGCTATTCGCTACGTACATCTTCTCGATTAGTCTAACCATAGATCATGAATAATAAATAGATCTTGCATCCATACGGCAGCAGTGTGGCGAAAATTAGGTTGTCGGGAAAATAGTGCATGATCGCGCCGCGAGGTAGCGCTAGGTAGAAATCATTGGTAGCATTGGTGTTTCACACAGCTTCCGTCGTTTCCCCAATAGATAGCGCAACTATCGTCGAATTTCCAGTAGAACGAAATATTGCATTGGATCGGAGTTCTATTAGGTTATCCAAATAAACCGGTCTAACCAAGTAAACAAATCCAACTGAAATTCATTTTTTTTATCGCGTTTGAGTCAAAAGATTCCAGCTGCTTGCAACAACTACTCCACAAAAATTAGACGGCTCCCCCCACCCACCATTACCATACAATTGGCAACGTTATCGCGGTTGTACATAGGGATGTGGTGTCTGTTAATTCCAGAATTTCATCTTTTAAGAGGGTCTTTTACACGGTCTTTTCTCAGTGAGTAAAATTGAGTCCATTGAGGAGAGGATAACCCAAACGTCAGAGCAGCACCTTAAGATTGTATTATAAACAGTTTCGTATTTAACAAATATTACCTTGTATCCGTCGTGTGACTTCGTTCAGCGTTATTTTTATGACGTGTTTCGAAACATATGTTTCATCATCAGATATCTAATAAAAGTTACATAACATACAACACAAAAACACTCAACTCACAACACAATACACACAATTATCACATTTAATCCGGGTAGACGTCTACTTAAGCTTGAGTGTTTTTGTGTTGTATGTTATGTAACTTTTATTAGATATCTGATGATGAAACATATGTTTCGAAACGCGTCATAAAAAGAACGCTGAACGAAGTCACACGACGGAAACAAGGTAATATTTGTTATATTCTATTTGTGACTTGGATACTTATACAATGATTTTAAAAGTTTCGTATTAATTAAACCATGGCGCTCAGGAAAATACCGCAGCTGCATTCAGCTGATTAAACACCTTAAAAAGGCGAATGTTTCAAAACTCTCTATTTCATTCGTTAGTTCATTAGTTAGTAACAATTCTTAGATGCCAGGAGAAGTACCACCAACCGGTGGATTTAAACTTAAACATATAAACATGCAAAATAGACTATATAGGCGTCCCACTGGCCACTTTGCTTCTATTGCACATATGTCTGCTACGGACCACACGGAATACATGCAGGGGTTAACTCGTACCGGAACTGACTTCAAAAACCCCTAGTTTACGTATCTTTGATGAGTTTAAGGGTGCAGATAATATGCTTAATGTACGCATGTGTATGTACCGTAACTATTTTTGTACTTGTATATAGCACATAGCAAATTTTAGAGACGCATACTATTTTAAGCAAAAAACGTATTTAGTCCAATATCCTTTATCAGAAATTTAAATCCTCGGTAAAAGACTGTAAACCTAAATAAATTTTATGTATATCAAGAAATGACGTTCCTTATATAAAAACAATGAAACACAAGCAAGCTTATCACGAGAACACAACAAAGACGCTTGTTAGTGAATTATTCTAACGACACAAAAGTAAAAACTAAGCCACTTTTTAGTTTTTGACAGTTCGAGAGAGGTAGCATGTACTGCAACCTGCTAAATCACCGTGCGACCGGTGTTCAGGTACCTACGTTAAAATATTCCCCTCTTTCGGGGCGCCTTTCGACCTTGTATTTGTGACGGCGTTTGTCAGTGTACAGCCATTGTAAAGTTCTGAACCGAGTGTCGAATGAGTGTGATTGAGCGAGTGGATTGTCCCAGTGCAAGGTTAAAACAAAACGTAAAAAATTAATAAAAAGCAGTACCGGAACGTACATGAACCCCTGAATACATGAGCTTTTCAAGTTTGTTCGAGGCATCATCATTTGTTGCAAGTCAGCATAGGAAAGCCGGAGTTCTGCAATCGTTAATTTTATAACATTGTTAGTTCAGCTTTATAACATAACGTTCAGCTTTCTCGCTTAAACGTCGAGACAAATATCGACGAAATTTCGAATTGGGATAGGCGTTTCACATATTATTCATTATTTTCATAGATGATATGAGATATTTTCTCGAACTCATTTAAAAATAGGTAAAATTTTCTAGATTTTCTTTTAAAATTTCAAATTTAGATTTAAGGTAATTTAAATAATGGACCTTTTATTAGCGAGTTTATTGAATCAAAACACAAATATGTTTTGGCTCAAATTACTGTTTTGATATTATTATGGACTAGCGCTCCCCGTTGCGGCTTCGCCCGCACAATTTTAATTAGATATTATAATATGTTATTCAAAGCGAAACAATTATATCTATGGCTACCCTTCAAAGTGAGTTAAGTTCATTTTTAGTTGAAATTAATTTTAATATAATTATTTAGACTGTTATACACTCCTCTTTTTAAAGCAACAGATAAGGTGTAAATGGGACCAACCTTTCTAGATATTGACACGTGCAGAATCATTTAATTATGATATTACGTTTAAATACAATCATAAAAACGGATTTTTTCAATTAAAAATATAAATGGACTTAAATTAAAGGCACAGATATATTAATTTGTAAATGTTTCAAAATATTTGGTTATTTTTTTAATATTTTAAATTAAAGTTTACTAATACTCGATGTTTTTCTACGTGTGTTTGTTGATACACTTCATTTGCTGTTTTCAGTTGTTTTTTGCGAGTCAAATCAGTGTACCTTGAGCGTCGTTTTCTTGATTTAGTAATATGTGAAGAGTCTATAGTATTTGCTTGCTCACTACTATTAATGATATTATCATCATCAATGGGGATATAAACATCGAAATGACCATTTGTCTAATTTCCACTAAAACGCAATTTACCTATTGCATTATTTTCATTTCCAAACTTTTCGTAAATTTTACCATTTAAATAAACTTCAAATAAAAATGGGAATATTCTTCCAGCAGCCATTAACTCGCACAATCCACCATAGACGTGTTCTCGTGAAATATCATCAAAATATTCTATTGCACTTCCATGATTATTACCATTTTTACTATAAGACGTGATCGAAAATTGTTCCCAATGATCAAAAACGTATTTTACAATAATCTGACGAACTTCTAATGATCTTTCTTCGGTTCCATACATAATATAAGATAGTGATCTAAAAAGGCAGGATCCACCTCCTAAAATTGAAATTACTTGATGAGGAATAAAAATTCCATTTACTTTGAGATTTTCTATCTCCATCGCTCAAGGTTCAAGGATTGAAAAGGATCAATGTACATATATTTATCCTGCAAATAAAGGTTAAGATAAAAATTGTCAAGGTTATAATATACATTTTTACTAAAATGAAAATTCTATGATATTAGCAAAAAAAATTTTTAATTTATTTCGAAGTTTTATCTTAAAAAATTTTAAAATTTTAATTATATTTAATAACAATATAAAGAAATATATACTTAAGAATTATCAAAAAGCAAAAAGTTTATGCTCAACTTGACTTTCTCACTATATATAGAGAAATTATAGTGATTGCAAAATAAATCGATGTTGACATTTTTGTGGAAATATCCGTTTTGGGACCTTGGAGCCAAAAAAAAAATGGTTTTTACAAAATGTCTGTATGTATACAAAGTAGGTCAATGAACAAATTTGCACCAAACATGTCAATTAGGCCTGTATAGATGCATTAAAAAAGGTTTTAAAAAAATTTGAAAAACAACCCCCTTTTTAGTTAAAAAAACTTCAAAAAATTAGTTTTTATTTTGTTATAAAAAAATTGCTTAACGATTTTGATCAAATTTAGCTTATTTGTAGCCCTTAATATACTCTACCTTATGCAAAAAACTGCATCTTCCTAAAAATTCTCATTTAGCTAATAATAATAATGACAATGTTAAAGAAGAGAAAGGGGTTTTGACGTGCGAAGCACGCAATTTTATGCCAGAACAAATTTGTAACAAACATGTCAATTAGGCCTATATAGATGCACGAAAAAAGGTTTTGAAACATTTTTAAAATCATATCCCTTTTTGGTCAAATACTTCCCATATAATCTGTTTTAATTTTTTTATAAAAAAACTGCTCAAACGATTTTAATCAAATTTTGCTTAATTTTAACCCTTATTATACCCTACCATATGCAAAAAAAGAAGCATTTTTTAAAAATTTTCGTTTAGCTAATAATAATAATAAAGAATAATAATAAATAGAAAAGGGGGTTGTCGTGCGAAGCACGCAATGTTTTGCCCTAGTAATAAAACGTGGACGAAGAAAAGGGGTTGGTGTGCGAAGCACGCAATGTTCTCCCCTATTAATAGAACGTGGATGATGAAAAGCGGTTAGCGTGTGAAGCATATATATGTTCTCATCTTGTAATAAAACGTGGATGAAGAAAAGGGGTTGGCGTGCAATGTTCTCCCCTAGTAATAAAACATTTAACTGTGTTTGTGAGAAAGTATGTGCCAGTTTCTGGTACCGTTTATTTAATTTAAAATTAGACCCAAAATTATATACTGATTATTATAGGCCTAGGCCTAAATATATTTTTTAAACGGCAAAAAAGTTTTAAGTTTAATCTATACGGTACTAATATTATAAAGTGGTAAAATTTGTTTGTATGTAAACTCTTGAACTAATGAACTAATTGGAATATAATTATTTTATCCCTGAGTAACCTTCGCTAGAATTAATTTTGATAAACACATTTTTTAATTGACATTTTTGTAAATTTAGTCGGAAAAAAAATTCGGAAGTTTGGCATTGTAAGAAAACAATAAAGTAATTCTATAAAAAATAAAGGTTATAACGAATAAAATATCTATACTATTAATGCAACTCTGCTTACCGTACGCATACTATCGTAGATAAAATTATGAACTAACTAACCTAAAAAATTAACATAGGTATTTATTATTAATTGTGTTATTCTGGTTGCTATGGTAATAATTCGAAAAGCTTTCTAGAAACTTTTTTTGATTTTATAGGCCTAACCTTAAAATTGTGTTTAACCTTTGGTTTTATTAGATGTTTTATTTATAATGTGTAAAACTAATATATATATATATATGTTGAATTATATTAGATGTTTGAATTTATAGGGCCTATTTTATAGGTTTTAAAGGCCTAACCTAAATTGTATTAAACTTTTGATCCTGAGTAGCTGTTTTAAAACAGATCACAGGTAGAATTATTGTGTTGCTATGCATTTGATATGAATCAGCTGTTTCATTTGTTACATGGCTGCTTATGAGAGTGATGAATTTTCTCATTTTCTACTGTTTTAATTTAAAATTTTGCAAAATGCTTTCTAATTTTGTTAATGGCAGTCGAGTGCCTTCCCCGAGAGAAACAATAAATAATGTATTATTTGTAACTCAATAATAAATAATAGACAATTATCTTATTGTGCTAAAATTGAAGTGAGCTAGGCCTTCAGCCACAACCATAGATTTTGTTTGAATCATCAAAGACGTTGGATACGTTGTAGTAATTATTCCAATTGAACCATAGATTATTTTGTATGTTTGATATTTATAATGCCATTTATAAATGCTTTTTAATGAATACAAATTATTATATTTCATGTTAACAAAAGTTGAACTTAGTTTAGATTTATTTCAATTAGACATTTTATTAGAATATAGTGTATTATAGTAGGAATTTTATGCAATTAAAAATTAGCTACCCCATTTATTTGTTTGTAGTGAACATTTAGCAACACAATTCTAGGTGTGGCCTGTTTATATTAAACTAAAATAAAGTTTTTTTAATACATTAATATTCATTATCATAGCAATCAAATTAGCACATTGGAATTAGTTAATTATTTTTTACAACCAACAACTTATTTAGGTTGGTAACAAAATATGACAAACACAAAGGAAAAATCAATGAACTGTAATATAATTCAAATATCTAATATAATTAAACATAGGCCTAATGATTGTTACACATAATTAATAAAACAACTGATTTGAATCAAAAGTCTAATACAATTTTAGGTTAGGCCTTTAAAACCTATGAAATATAATAATTCAAACATCTAATATTACAATTTAACATTATATTATTGTTACACATTATAAATAAAACAGCTTATTTGGACCAAAGGTTTAACACAATTTTAGGTTAGGCCTATTATTATAAAATCAACACACTTTTTTTGAAAGAGTTTGGAATTATCACCATAGTAACCAGAATAACACATTAATAAATACGAATCAGCTGTTTCATCTGTTATATGGCTGCTTATGGGAGGGATGAATTTTCGCATTTTCTACCCTTTAAATTCAAAATTTTGCAAAATCCTTTCTTAGTACGCATCTACATTATTGGATGGATGTACCTTCCAAATTTCAAGTCTCTAGCTTTAATAGAATCGGCTCTGCGTTGATCGTCAGTCAGGACATTGCATTTTATATAAGAGATTAGTTTAAGAATTATCAAAATGTCTCCCTATACTATTAAATAAAAACCGACCAAGTTGGTATCGGACTCGTACCAAAGTGTTAGTAGCCATTTTAAAAACGTTATGTAAATAAGTAGTTAAGGAGGGTAAAAGTTTCCGTGAAAAAAATCACCCTGCAAGTCATCTGAAAATTGTGTTAGAATTTCTAATAATTGGGGGTTTCGAAGAATAAATAAAACAACAAAACACATCAAAATTAATTTTATAGAAAAATATAAACAAATTAAGGTTAATTGTTATTAGAATGTGCATATTAGCACAAATCAGCTCTACAAGCGCCCTAAATTTATAGAACAAGCGCTGTAATTCTTCCCTTAATTAATTCAAAATGGAACCTAATGCAGTATTAATTCTTTGCATTTACGAAAACCCAGTTTCTCTTTATAGCGTAATTTTCTGTTGAAATTACAGCAGTTAATGAGACAAAGTCTGCTAATGACGCAGACCATATTCCACGTGGCTGAAGGTTTCGGCTAATTGCCATCTTCAATTCCGAATATCAGCTTTACACAGGTGATACAGTTTTTATGCAAGCACATCAGTTTTTGTATGAACGCATTTAAAACTAATAGATTAATGTAAGACTATATTTTTAAGGATTTCGAAGTGGAATGAAATAGTTTTGCCACTTACATAAGATTACGTAAGATTGGAAACGGCTTGACATTTCAAAGTTGTTTTATTTTATAAAGGTTGTTGACCTTTTATTTCAAAGAACTTCACCACTGCTATGTAGTGTAAAAACGTGATTGTATAATTTTCTTCAAACATTTACACTTATTGGTATTTTTACATACTCAAATAGTTCAATATAAAAAAATACAAGCAATTACTTGAATTTATCCAATATTTTTGTGCTTGTAGCCTAGTTGGATTGCTAACAATGAACCTATATCTATATATAAGCGAAATACCACTGACTCACTGACTCACTCATCACGATTTCTCAAAAACTATCGAACGGATTGAAATGAAATCCTCTATGGCCATAGGTGCTCACTAAGAACGGGTTTGAAAAAATTCGAAATTTTAGGGGGGTTTGGGGAGATCAAAGTTATTAAATCACGATTTCTTCAAAACTACCGAACGGATTGGAATGAAATTTGGTATGTAGCTTCCTCTAGGGCCATAAGTGTTCACTAAAAAAGGGTTTTAAAAATTGGAAATTTTAGGGAGGTTTGGGGGGTAAAAATTACTAAATCACGATTTCTCCAAAACTACCGAACAGATTGGAATGAAATTTGGTATGTAGCTTCCTCTAGGGCCATAGGCGCTCGCTAAGAAAGGGTATGAAAAATTTAGAAATTTTAGGAGGGGTTTGGGGGGATAAAAGTTACTAAAATCATAATTTCAGATCTTTTATTATTATGACGATAGTGCTTTTATTATTTAAGATCTATATATATATATATAAAAAGCCAAATACCACTCACTGACTGAACACTTAAAACTAATACAATTACGTTAAAAAGACTGAAAATACCAACCACCACGGGCAACGCCGTTCGGGTCAGCTAGTACAGTATATTTCTTATTTTAAAATGTGTCCGGGTCAGTTTTGTGTATATGTGTTAAAATTGTGTTATATTTAAGGTCTACATTTTAAAATGGGTAAATAAAAAGTGAAAAGCGTCATGTGAAAGAAAATACGGGCAAGTTAAAATGCAAAAGGATTGTCGGATAGAACCGCCAAAAAAGGAGTTGTAATAATTTTAATTTATCCTTGATAACAAACAAGTTATGGCGTTTTGAAATTAGCAATTTAAGACACAACATATTAAACATTTTCTGTAAGGATGAGTGAATAATGAAGTACTATTTCGTTACTGTGAAGTAATATAAATCCAAGATCTATTGGAACTCTCGTACCCGGTACAGGGTGTTCTAAAAAGCTAAAATGTATGTCTACACATTTCTTAATGTTTACAAATGTTGTTAGAACTTGTTTTTGTCATGCAACTAGTAAGCCCCCGTGATAAATCACAGACAGATTAATTAGATACACATCAGAAATACATCATTTAAAAAAATACTATTTAACAACAACAAACTTTATATAGGCCTAACTATGCCGATGGGGATTTTTAACTCGGTATTTGTGTACAATATAATTTACAAGGATTATAAAACTGTAGGCCTATTTGTTAAAATTTTGTTTTTATATTCATTATTATATATGTCTAAATAGGCGTATAGATAAAAATGTTATCTTTTAATTGCTTTATAACTTCATATTGATAGAGGAAATGATTTAGAAGTTATTAATATTATAATGAAGAAATTAATAATCGAATATAAGAATTAATCTTCGAATGTGTTATACAGCGGTGTACGAATGTTTCCGAAGTTAAACGAATAGAATCTCATCTTTAAACCTGTATAAATAAAAAGGTTATTGAATATAACCTCAAAGCAAATCTTATAACGTATTATAGCCTACATTAGTTCTTTAACTCATATTTTAAGAAAACCAACTTCATAAGGCTTATATTGATTGAAGTTGTAAAGCAACCCTAAAGCAATTACGCTAGGTTTTGCTTTAGTATTACAGATGGGTAAAATCAGCTGTTATATTGTTACTCACGTTCGCACACGGACTTACACTCGCTTTTATAGGAGTTGATAATATGAGTTTAAATAAACGGTATCAGTTAACTGACACAAACTTTCTCCCAAACAAAACAAAAAAATAATATTCTACCTACGTCAATCGTATAAAAAAATGTTTGTCCCAGGCGGGATCGATCGCGCGACCTTTGAATTACTGGCCGTGCTCGCTACCGTGGTGCTACCCTGTGCGGCCGCTTCTGCGATGCTAGATTGACAACACAAACTTGTTTATTTTTAAACATTTCCCCATAATTATAAAACGCCGAAGTTTTGATAAAAGCGGGTGGTGTCATTTTGTTTGGCATCTTAAGCACTATAAATACTGAAAATTTGATCAAAATCGTTAGAGCCGTTTTTGAGAAATTTGCATTTTTGTCGTTTTTAATGGGTTTTTAGGGGTAAATTACCCTTAGAAATTAAAAATTCCAAAAAATGAAAAAACGCCTGGAGATATTAGGGTTTAGTACCTACATACCAAATTTCATGAAAATCGGACCAATAGTGTCCTCTCTGGTCGTGTATACATACAGACAGACTGACAGACAGACACCACTCTAAAAACACTTTTTTGGGTTCAGGGAGCACCAAAACAAAAAATTCCACTAAAAATATTTATGGGTTCAGGGAGCACCAACACAGATAATTGCACTAAACAATTTTTTGGGGTTCTGGGAGCACCAAAACAGATAATTCAACTGAAAATTCAAATTCGAACATTTTTACGAAAACAATACTTTCTCCATATACTACGTATAGGGTGGAGAATGTAAAAATGGAGGCAACCAAACTACCATATCAATTGAAAGTCAAGACGCTAAATTTAAAATACTTCAATAAACTATTCCTAAATCTCGGTAAAAGCTTGAGCTAGGAACTTTAACTTGGGTAGTAATGTTTGTTTTATATTGTAGGTCAGGCCCATGCAATAAATTTGCAGGTATTGTGCAATGGATAAAAAGTTAAAAATCCTTACCGTAACTGTTTAAAACTATATATTTTAAATTTTGGATCATTCTAAACATGAAAACTTATTTGCATAACTTATATTTGTTAATTTTGTATTGCCAAAGGTCCTCTGCAAATTATAAAACATTTCTAATAGCCCGCGTAAGACCAAAGCGGAAGATTTTTCACCAAAGTGTTTATCTTTTCAATCACTTTTCTTGCTCATTTCTAAAAAGAATGTCGGAACAACGTCCAAGTTATTCATGTGCATTGCTTAACATTTCATTGATGTTATCGATGTAAATCTTAAAAACAATAAAACTTGTTTATAGATTAAACGTAATACATAATTGGCAGGACTGTTATTTAAATGGACACACAAAATTTTGACACCAAACACTGCATGTTTTTAGAAAGGTATTTCCACTGCTATTCTACATTTCAAAAACATACCGGTAATTACAACGAGCCACTAAAGCTGGGAATAATGTGAATAATATTCCCAAGGTAATGTTTGTTATTTATTATCCCAGTAAACAGTTCTGGCTCAGAGCAGAGTATACGGCCTGCTAGATATACACAGACAGAAATCAAGAAGAAGAACCACGGGGTGAGGGGGGGGGGGGCTTTATTTATAGGCTGCTCTGTGAAATAAATTCCCGGCTTTGTTCTTAACCCACAATTGTTTTAAGTTTCCGAAGTACGAAACCGGATGCGGGTTATTGCGATAAAATTATAATATAATGTTAAAAAGAAATTTGAGCGTATACATTATTAAAATATTAGACGTGAGTATAGACGGACAAAAACATGTATAATAAAACGACAGAGTACTTTTATTCGGATCTCCTATAAAATCTAGTGTACGTACGTGAGTAACAATATAACAGCTGATTTCAGCATCAGAAGAATGCTTTAACAAAACTTCTCTTAGATTATTCTTTGGGGTTATGTTTACAACTTCAATCAATAATATAATGTTTGTAAAGTTAATTTTTTTAATTATGAGTTACAGATCTAATATAGGCTATAATAAGTTATAAGATTCGCTTTGAGGTTATAAAATGAATATAAACACAACCTTTTATCATCAATGTGTTCATTTATACAAATTTAAAGGAGAGATAACCATTCGTTTAACTTCGGACTCATTCGTACATCTTCGTATAACATATTCGATTATTAATTTCTTCTCTGAATAATTTGATGCGTCAATATGAAATAAAAAGCAACTAAAAGATAATATTTTTATTTTTATTTTGATATTTAATAATGTATATAAGTACATTTTGACAAATAGGCCTACAATTTTATAAAATCATACTATCGAAATACTAGGGGAGACAGCTGCGTGCTTCGCACGCCAACCCCCGATGGAACCTTCTAAAAACATGTGTTATGTTTTATTTATAATAAAAGTGTAGGATTAATAATAACCTCAAAACTAAGATGGTAAATCATGTTAAAAGTTTAAATCTAATTATTTCGTATATTTTATAACAACAGTTATAATAAAGGTTAAAAGACCCAGTACAAGGTGTACACAATCGAAAAAATAACCAAAAAGTTACTCACTATCAATAACCGTATATTATCAATAAATAGGTCTACTATGTCTTATTTATTTTTAATTAGGATGTAACATAGTTTTCTCTTATTTTTAAATTCCTTAACGCAAGTTTTTATTGGTTTGTGTGTGTTGAAACATGTGGTTCAGTATAGGCCTAACTTAGAATATTATTTTGTGCTAAAAGCACGAAAGCAGCTGGATTAGTTTGTTTCTTATTATAAACAGCTGTTTTGTTTAGAAATGGGTTTTAAATTATTATTATAAACATTACTATTATTGTTATTTTAATAAACATAATTATTTACATCCACGAAAGCAGCTGGATTAGTTTGGTTCTAAATTACTATAAACAGCTGTTGTGTATAGAAATGGTTTTTAAATTCGTTGCATGTTAATGGGGAAAACCCGACTTTTGAGATTAGCTCACGCCATTAAGGATAAGAATTTTTTACATCAAAACCTTATTGCAAAACTTCGAAATGAGACGAAATTTTTGATAACTTAAACATTAAATTTGGTCCAGAAATAACGGAGGAGTTGTGTTCACGAAAAACTGCTTCACGTATTATATATAAGGATCCTTATAATTGCACACATTTACCAAGTTAAAAGTCTCCTCAGAATAGTTCGGTAGGCACAGGGTATTTATAAAAATTATGTATTTCTGATGTTTAGTTAATTAATCTGCCTGTGATTTTTCAATCGGGCTTAAAAGTATTAATGCAATGTTATGTAACTAAAACAAATGCACGAAAAGGTATCCATATTACTGTGAATATCTTAGAAAGCAATAAGCAATGTACTTATGTCAATTAAGATCATGAACCAAATCCTTTGATATTTCAGTTTTTACATGGATTTAACACAGTTAGAAATGTGTACGATAATGAACATACAAAATTAATACTATGTGTACAATTTTATCAAAATCTGGTTTTCATTTGTTACGCCGATCGGGCCTTGACGACAAGACTGACACAAGCCAAGATAATTTAGAAAGATACAGAGAAATAGAATGTGAGTTTTCAGGAATGTTTTACACATTTTCCAACATCCTTCCAAACCGTGGAGAAGAAACAATATGTAGATCACGGTCAGAACCAAGCTATAAAATCACAAACAATTCGTTTACCGTGTCACAATGTAATAACGACGCACATTGATTGAATTCTCTACGCTCGTGGTGTAATGCAGCCTGAATGCCCGCACGGAATGGCCAGCTTTTACCAGAGGAACAATGTTATTTGTATTCCCAACCTATGATTTCATTGTTCCCTTCACTATAGCTCACGGATACAACGCTTGATTTTAATCTCTGCGTTTGTTTCTCGTAAAGTCTAATCCTGGACAGAATATCCGCGAGTTTATGCTACAGCCTGTTTTATAAATTAAGATGACTATCTCGTTCTTTGGAACTTGCTTTCTGGACAAATTTATGTTTAAAATAGAAAAGATGTTTCACCTTTATGGTTTTTAAACTTACTATGAACAGATTACAAAATTACTTCGTAATAATTACCTTGTATTAGTTGTCTTCAGTCCGTAATTGTAGAATATAGCTACAGCGCTGTTTCGCCGAACACTGTCGGCTTCGTCAGGCTTGTACTAACACATACACGAACACATAACACTAACACACACAAAATCGGAATAAATCTCGTCGTATAAATTTAATAAAAATGTTTGTGGCCACATTATTACGTCGTTCATGTCCAGCTGCAGGTAGGACACTAGATGTGGACAGAGGTTATCAGTATGTTCTGATAATTAAGTTGAAAGTTTGAACGAATGGTGGATCTATTTGTTTTGTTATGTTTGTTTGACTTTGGCGATTATGTCGTATATAGGGTTGGAAGAGATGTTCAACTTGTCGTTCAACATGTTGGTGTCCTACCTGCAGCTGGACATGAACGACGTAATAATGTGACCACAAACATTTTTATTAAATTTATACGAGTTTGACTCCGATTTTGTGTGTTAGTGTTATGTGTGTGTGTGGGTGTGTGTGTGTGTGTGTGTTCGTGTATGTGTCAGTACAAGCCTGACGAAGCCGACAGTGTTCGGCGAAACAGCGCTGTAGCTACATTCTACAATTACGGACTGAAGACAACTAATACAAGGTAATTATAACGATATAATAAACAGTCCAAGGCAACACAATAAACTCTATATAAAATTAATTCACTATGAAAGCTCTACATTATCTTTTCTGTGTATATAGTGTTCATAAAGTACCTTTAACCCCTTCATTGTTATTGTTACTGAAAATAAAATAACAAAACTTTATCTTTTTTTTGCATAACAGAACAAAGTTTTTGACATACTGACCTTCTATGATTTTGGGAGTCTGCGATGATGGAGGGGGTAAACAATTTTAAATATTAAGGTAGGCCATGTAATACACCATTGAAAAGCTTAAGACATAAACAGAATGGCACAAACTAGAGCTTAGTAGCCTATCTTGCTTCTCTTCAAAGTACTGTAACGGCCAATGAAGGTTCAGGAAAATTATATTTTTATTTCAAATTATCTCTTTTAAATTTAACTAAAATACTGTCCTGTTTGGCAAGATTTTAGATTGTATTTCAATTTTTTAAATCTAGTTATAAAAACATTGACGAAATAACCTTTTTTTAAACGATGATATTTTAATTTTGACATCATATCTTTTAAATGTAACTAAAGTTATATATCCTGCCTTGTTAAGATCATTAGAGTTGAGATAACAATCAAATTGATTATTACACGACCTACCTTTACATTTGAATTTGTTAAGCCCTCCCCTCCCTCCTTAAGCCCCCAAAATCATAGAGGGTCAGTTATGTCAACAAATGTATCCTGTTATGCAACACAAGGTGTATACGAATTTTGTCAACTTATTTTCAGTAATCGAAAACGTGAAGAGTGGTTAAAGGAACTTTATGTAGGCCTATATAACTGTAATTGAAAGAATTGATAATTTTAGTTCGTTTTGGAGGAATACGTTTGTTTACACTCTACTTCTAGAATTGGTAATAATAGGCAATCATTTTTTTGTAAAATGAGTTTACAACCAATAAAATCCAGGATGAAAATTTTACAAATCTAATGAAAATATCCTGTGAACATTTTATCAAAATAAGTTTTTGAGAAAATCTGTATGTGCAACAAAAAGCTAACGATAGTTTCATTATTTCTGATTGCCTTACTGAACTGGTAGATTTTACTATAATTTTACTTTTTTGTGTACTTACAGCTCTCAGTCTTTTATAAAACGCTGTAAAGCCTCAGCCCTTTTCTCAGCCTCAGGCGAAACGTACGTCACCAGGGAATAAAAAAGACAAATAAAGGACTGAGAGCTGTAAGTACAAAAAAAGTAAAATTATAGTTTCATGATACTCTCGGTTGAAAAGCGTTTATTTGACAACGTGAAAACTACGTTTTAAGAATTAAAAAAAATATTGAATAAAGTATTGAAGATTAAAATATTAGAAAAAACAGTAAGAGCTATTGAAATATATTCTTTACAGATTCAAAATGTTGTGAATAAATTATGAAAAATACGTTTTTTACTTAGGTGTTGTGCTATAATACTTTCTTCACCTCCTTTTACCGTTTGCCATTGTCCAATGAAAAGTTCGGTATATTAAATAAATACATGATGCGTTTTTGACCATTTTATAGAATCATACTGGATAGCTGAAGATACGGAACCCTAACCAAACTAGTCTAGCTAAAAATTTCAATATATTGATTGAAAAATGTAAAGTCAACAAATTTTTAGACTATTTTATGACAAATTCACGATATTTAGTAGCCTATTTAATAATTGAATTCCATAAACAACGGAGAAAACTCTAATTTAGTGGTCGAATGTAGGGCTATCCAGGTGCTGATGAAGATGTTCATATAAATGTTCTACTTTGGTAATTATCCGACTATGGTTGGTTTTCTACTGTGATAAAACATTAAATTTGTAAGGTCAACGTAGATTGCAGGTAAATGTCTTGGTAATCTACTTTGGTGATTATCCGACTATGGTTGGTTTCCTACTGTGATAA
>JAGFPH010002427.1:67520-83895 GCA_018207615.1 Philaenus spumarius | reverse complement strand
ATTTAATAACTTTGATCCCCCCCAAACCCCCCTAAAATGTCGAATTTTTTTAAACCCTTTCTTAGCGAGCGCCTACGGCCCTAGAGGAAGCTACATACCAAATTTCATTCCAATCTGTTCGGTAATTTAGGAGAAATCGTGATTTAGTAATTTTTACCCCCAAACCCCCTTAAAATTTAAAATATTTAAAACCCTTTTTTAGTGAACACTTATGGCCCTAGAGGAAGCTACATACCAAATTTAATTCCAATCCGTAAGGTAGTTTTGAAGAAATCGTTTTTTAATAACTTTGATCCCCCAAACACCCCCTAAAATTTCGAATTTTTTCAAACCCTTTCTTAGTGAGCACCTATGGCCCTAGAGAAAGCTACATACCTAATTGCATTCCAATCCGGTCGGTAGTTTTGAAGAAATCGTAATTTAATAACTTTGATCCCCTCTCCCCCAAATCCCCCTAAAATGTCGAATTTTTTTAAATCCTTTTTTAGTGAACACTTATGGCCCTAGAGGAAGCTACATACCAAATTTCATTCCAATCTGTTCGGTAATTTTTGAGAAATCATGCTTTAGTAATTTTTACCCCCCAAACCCCTTAAAATTTAAAATTTTTCAAAACCCTTTTTTAGTGAACACTTATGGCCCTAGAGGAATCTACATACCAAATTTCATTCCAATCCGTTCGGTAGTTTTGAAGAAATCGTAATTTAATAACTTTGATCCCCCCAAACACCCCCTAAAATTTCGATTTTTTTCAAACCCTTTCTTAATGAGAAGCTATGGTCCTAGAGGAAGCTACATACCAAATTTCATTTTAATCCGTTCATTAGTTTTCGAGAAATCGTGATAAATGAGTGAGTGAGTGAGTGGTATTTCGCTTATGTTTATATAGATTAGGGTAAATGTCGTGCCAAGTTCAAAATCAATTGGTCAAACCGTTCTCTAGATATGAATTATTTTGTAAAATAAACAAACTGGCGGATATCTGCAAAACATAGCCTTTTTGGAAAAAAATTTATTCTTGATTTTCTCTTTATTTAGACCCATAGAACCATTTTACAAAATTTGACACTTTACTTACGGGACACTTCGTATATATGACCGACATTTCTCTGGCTTAATGTTTAATGTATTTTTAACAAATTAACCAGAAATTGATTACAACAAAAAAAAACGAAAATGGCGAAAAAAACAAAATTGATTGATTGAAAATGGCGGCCCTAAAACGAGTTGAAATAAATCGACATAAAGTTGCTAATATCTCGAAAAGGAAGAGTTTTAAGAAATAATTTTAAGAGACAAAAAATGTTTATTTCAAAGTGTTTGGCCTAAAACATGGCTTTCAAATCAATTTCGTAAATTTTTTTCTTTTAAATTTCTAAGATGTAGGAGTTGACTTAAAATTTACGAAATCGATTTGGAAGCAATTTTTTTTAGGTCAAGCACTTTCAAATAAACATTTTTTTCCTCTTGAAGGTTTTTCTAATAACTCTTCCTTTTCGAGATATTAGCAACTTTTTATCAATTTATTTCAACACGTTTAGAAGGCCGCTATTTTGTTTTGGATGGTCCGATTTTTATTTTCTTTATGTCATTTTCCTATTCTTAAATAGACCTTTAAAATGAGATATCACATACTTCCCATTTAAAAATTTTGAGTTGCCCCCAAAATCCCCCATTTTTAGGGGATACTCAAAATTTCCGATTGCTTCAAAAGATACTTTGGGTTAAATTAGTATCGTTCCTCAAAGGATATTTGTTTGTTTTAACAAACACAAAAGTTAAAAAGGGGGAAGTGACTTTATAAACACCCTGTATATACATAATGTTTAATGACACCCCAAAACGTATTCAGGGGACAACGATCTGTGATCATTTACTACTCCCGACGTTAGTCTCATCATAATATTGCAATAGCTTATCTTTCCCATATAAAATTGAAATCACTTCTTCACTCATTCAAATCATCCACACATATATTTTGACCCGGTACATAAAATTACATGAAAACTGTGTACTCACAGTCTATTAATATACATCAAACTAAAGGGTATGGCCTCAAGTTTAAGAGAAATTACTGAAATTTACAAATAATTAAAGAGAAATTTTATACCTATAAATAGCTTCAAAATATGCTATTTATTAATTTAAAATATTTGCCCATTTAAATAACAGTTGATTAAAGGTGTTCAGTGCAAGTACGATATCAGCGTTCACTCTAATAGCCTGCTTCCAGTCAGATCTGTTTTCATATTTTAAAGCAATAATTGTTCGTATTTACAATTTTACTTTCTTACTATACTATATAGAATAGAGAAAAAATAGTGATCGCAAAAAAAATCGATGTTGAGATTTTTGTGGAAATATCCGTTTTGGGACACCCTGAGTCCAAAAAAGTGGGTTTTACAAAATGTCTGTCTGTATGTATGTATGTCTGTATGTATGTCTGTATGTCTATGTCTGTATGTATAAAAAGCTAGAGCAAAAACTATTCGATCGATTTAAAACAAATTTGCACCAGACATGTCAAGTAGGCCTGTATAGATGCACGAAAAACGGTTTTGAACATTTTTGAAAAACAATCCCATTTTTGGCCAAAAAACCCTAAAAAAATTCAGTTATTATTTTTTTTTTAAACGGCTCTAACTATTTTGATCAAATTTGGCTTGTTTGTAGCCCTTAATGTATCTTACCATATGCAGAAAACCGTATATTTCTAAAAATTCTTGTTTAGCTAATAATAATAATAATAATAACTTATTTTTGGGGGTTTTTTTGGCCAAAAAGGGGGTTGTTTTTCAAACTTTTTCAAAACTTAGTAGGCCTGTATAGATGCACGAAAAAAGTTTTGAAAAACAACCACCTTTTTGGCAAAAAAAAAAAAACAAAAAAAAATCAGTTATTATTTTTGTATAAAAAAACGGCTCCAACGATTTTGATCAAATTTGGCTTATTTGTAGCCCTTAATGTACCCTACCATATGCACAAACCGGTATCTTTAAAAAAAAAAACTCTTGTTTAGCTAATAATAATAGTAATAAGTGATTTTTGGGGTTTTTTGGCCAAAAAGGGGGTTGTTTTTCAAAAATTTTCAAAGCCGTTGTTCATGCATCTATAAAGGTCTAATAGACGTGTTTTGTGCAAATTTGTTCGAAATCGATCGAATAGTTTTCTCTCTAGATAACAATAATTATATTAATTAGTTAATCTCCTACTTTAAAATATCACCTCTCCTACCCCTCCTACAATTATGAAGTCACAGTGAATCCGTTTAATAATTTTAATTATGGTTGTGAGAAAATATGTGCCAGTTCCTGGTACCGTTTATTTAGATTAGGTTTGTGTTTATGAGTAGGCTGATAACTTATCATGCTGTTTTTTGCAACCTTTATTATAACTCTTGTTGTATCATACAATTAATTATTCGATTTGGTAAATACGATTATTTACCATCTTAGCTTCGGTTATGAATAATGGTTCACATTAATTTAAAAAATATATATACGATATGTATGTGGACGCAGCACGCAGGGCTTGTCCGTTTTTGTGTTACTGCGCTATTTTAATTGTTACAAATTACAGATTTTCCAGAAAATCTAAGGAAAATGTGCTTACTTTTAACTCTCCGATGTCTAGTAGGACAAATAAATTAGGCCTTATTTAATAAAATAGCTAATTCCTACTAATTCCATATTTAATATTCCTAAGTTTATAAATGTTAATACAATCAGGATTTGCAATTGTATTGTATGTATAAACAATTTTAAACTTCGCAGTTCGAAAGCTATTATGTGTAAGCTTTGGTAATGGAATAGAGAATGTATGTGGTTTTAATCATATCGTATAGCGACATAAAACTAGTTTGATATTTATTTGACACTCTCTACAGTCGAACCATTTTTATAAACTTACTGATAAAATGCACTGGAAGCGATAACATGTCCAATAAATTGCAAACACACTTACAACCGTTAAAGCGAAGCTTACACTAAAACTTATAAACCCCGTTACAACAAATCATAACCTTTCTCTATCAGAAGGTAAAGTATTTAATGTTCTCTAAGTGTTATTGTCTTATTGTTCATAAGTTTGTACAAAGTTGGAAGCAAACACAGAAATTATGTCTGTAGTTGATAAGTTTACAGAGAGATGGAGTGGGGGGGGGGGGGGGTTTCCCAATTAAACAACCGGGGGGGGGGGGGGCGTCTTCACGCTTGAGCGGAACCTTATTTATGTTGCTTTCCTTTTAAAGGACTTTACTAGACGAATGAGTGACATTGTTGGTCTCCCAAAACGCACATTAGCTAAAAGGGTTTCACACAAACAAAAATAGTCGTCGGGAATATATTTTAAAATGTTTCCGCGTGCTCGGATTACTAACAGACACTGGCACCAAGAGAAACACACGGATATAACAAAAAAAAAGTATGGCGCTAAAATTAAATCTGCAAATTAACGCTCATCAATATAACACATGTTTTATAATAATATCTTTCTGTAGCGATGCCAAGTGTATGGGGTCTTTAAGGGAAAGTGGTTTGGGAATTTGATTTCAAGAATTATAAAAGGCTAGCCCCTTCTACTCACCAACCTCAGCTATGACTCGCGGAGAAGCAAATGCAAACAAAAATCGCATAATTTTGTTCAATGGCAGCACTAGACCATTGAAGCTCCTAATCATCTACTTAAATGGCATGCACCACCACCTATCTTTCATTACAGAATTGGAAATCGACAAAAAAATCAACTGTCTTGATCTTTACTTTAACGAGAACCGACAATAAAATAAAAGTCAAGATGTTGAGAAAACCCACAACTACTGACCAAACTATTTTTGCCGCCTCTCACCATCCACCTGAACAGAAGACCGCAGCCTACAACAGCTTCGTACATCGTCTGCTATCTATACCTCTGACAAAAGAAGACTATGACCTTGAATTGAAAACTGCAAACGGATATAGTCCCAAGATAGTAGACAAATAATTGATCGTTGGACTTAGAAAGAAACTCTTACTATCACCATCTCATAAATGCCCTACAAACTCGAAACGATTCTGAGACCTAAAGCCTTGAACAACGTAACACCCAACAATACACCGGCATCAGAACGTCCGTTCCACAAGATTGAAAGAAAACTTACCAACTAAAAAAACTGAACAAAAATCCTTCCAGTTATGCACAACACTAGTCATACTTATCCAATTGCAACACTAATATGGAAATAATGCACGTGTGCAAAAAGAGACGCTACACGAATGCTATTGAAGAATTCGAAATGTACAAGGATACAAAATACGATTCCACGAATCTATTACGCGACCAACTTGCTTTTCTGTCAAATTAACTATACGATACTTTAATTAGGTCATAGTCCGCTTATTCTGACTTGAGGTAAGGTTAAGAGATATATTTAATCCCCAGGATCAGTCAACTGGACAGATGTGCGCGTCCTCAGAAATCGACTGTGACAATTGTGTTTTTTTGTTTAAAAAACTTACGATCTCTGCAAGGAGTGAAATTTGTGATAAGTGTACAATTTTTATAAAGTTTTATATTACCCTGAAGATGGTCGAACGACCGAAACTGCCATAGGTACATAAGGCAAGACATACCTAAAATAAGCTGGATTAGTTGACGTAATTACATCAATAATTTGTAAAATTGCTAATGCGTGATCTATAATGGAATTAAAATTACTATACAACTTTTATTTACTTTTTAACATTATTGGTGCCATTCTTTTTAACATTTGCTAATTTTAAGATATTTTAATTACATTTTTTAAATTTCGCTTATTATTATTGAATACCAAATCTGAAGTGAATCACATCTTGGTCACATCTTCAGAATTTTGTTTTCGTTCATTCCTTTTATTGCAATAAGAAAAACAAACAAAACAAAATTTAGATAATACAAAAATATATAACCCACTTTAACAACAAAAGTAGCAAAACAAATTGAAACGTGACATTATAATACATTAATTAAGATAAAATAAACAAAAAATAAAACAAAAAACAATATTATTTTAAAATCCTAAAACAGTAAATAACTTAATACAAACAACAACAACAAAATTTAATGACAAAAATAATGAAATAATACAGCCCATTATGGGCCTGTCCGTTTTGAGGCTGCATATTCTCTAGTGAAAGAAAAGAGAAAATAACAGAGGTCAAGATATCTTGCTTTAGCTATTTTTTGTGACATTCATGTATGTTAATGTTTGTCCCCAAGGTGCGGCTATACATACACGTCACGTCACGTCACGTCACGTCCCGTCTTTTTTCCAGAGGTATGCTCCCTGTGTAATCAAATGGAGGTGGCTATACATACCCGTCACGTCACGTCACGTCACGTCACGTACAGAAAATATTCGAATGCTCTAGAGAGCATACCGTGCCGTGACGTGACGTGACGTGACGTGACGTGCCGTGACGTGACGGGTATGTATAGCCAGGGGTCACGTCAAGCGACGTCATTTATCTCCGCTTCGGCTTTGTCTGCGCACAGTTGGGAAACATCGTTGGTATAGCTGAATGTTTTTTGACTATATTTGTTGGCTCCATAACAGAGATAAACAAAAATATTGCACCTTATCAGTTCAAGGGGTGAAGTGTGTCTGTTCACCTGTTTCTTGTGTGTCGTTCCTTCAGTAACATAGTGTTTTGTTGTGCGTCAACCATGGACGACGAGTATTTGATAACTTTAGTGCAAGACTTCAAAGAACTTTTTGACCCTTCTCACAATTTATATATGAATAACGGAAGGAGGAACTACTGCTGGGAAGAAATTGCAATTAAAATGAATTCCACAAATTTATGAATCAATATAAATTTAGTATGTACATTACTATTATAACTACTATAATAACTTTATAATCTAAAATTATAACTCTATTACTGCGGTTTAGAGGCTCACTTATAAAGTCAAGATAACATTGATAGTAATAATAATTGTATAACAAAAGTTTAACATGGAAATATATTGACAGTTGACTACAACTGAAACTAACTTTGTGTTTCAGTTATAAAGCACAAAATACTGATAAAATTACAGCAAATTTATTGTAAAAAAGCTAGGTCGGCTGTTTTACTTAATTAGTTAAAATTACCTAGGTCAAAATGAATCTCAAGATATAGGTATTAAAAGCCAAGATGTGCGCGCGCTACTTTTTGTGCCTGGACGTGACGTGACGTGACGTGACGTGACGGGTATGTATAGCCACCCTACCTAAAATGACGTTAGTGGACGGGACGTGACGTGACGTGACGTGACGTGACGTGACGTGACGTGACGTGACGTGTATGTATAGCCGCACCAAGTGTTTCGGACGCCAACTTAATCACCCCGCTCGCACAACTTAAACAAGATAATTTAGGTACTGCGTAATACCCTCATCCATGTAATCAGCTGTTTTAAAAACCACCCACAGCTGCTTCAATTTCAGTGCTGTGTTTATTTTTTAGCATATAGAGAATGAGAAGGATGGATGTACTGAAATTTTGAAATATTTCGTAAAAAGAACAAGATAATCCATTGATTAGCTACACAGATTAGCTAAACAGACACAGATTCCTTTTCATTTACTACTGCTGACATACATCTTGCACAGATATGAGAATACAATATAAAACAACCCCCATATGATTAACCAAAACTTGTTTATCGTTGTCACCATGGGATATTACCACCCCATTTCCACTCCCGCATTATAATTACGACCCAATAACCAAAGCTAACTGTTAATCGGCGCGTAATAAAACAGAAACGCGACCCCTTTTTGCGTCGAATGGTCCCGTAGAGATCCGTATCCCTTTAGACGTGTTCAGCGAGTGAGCCGGATGAAATTTATGCCTAAAGCTCTGCCAAAAAAACATGCCTGTGCCTTGTAATTTATTTGGTTAGCCTATGCGGTGCGAGTGCATGTTAATAACGTACTGTAAAACGGAAATTTGTTGAAAAAACGTTTATGTTTAGTAATATTTTAGTAAATATGTTTTTTTAAATAATCATTTGATTATTATCTTATTGATTTCCTCTGCACTTAACTGCCCAAATTTAATTGGTTTCGGTTGTGTTGTAGGTAAAAATTATGAATACGTAAACAAAATGCTTGACTAAATGCTTGTTTTACAGGAATAAAGTGTATAATTATAAACGTCGTTATTAATAAAACTGTTGCAGGAATGAAAGTGTAATTTTGTAGCTTGTAAAGTACTCTGACTTAACAGAGATATTTGTATGACGTAGGTATGAGCTATTGTATGTAAACAGTGCAGGATTCTTGAAAAGTTTATTAACAAAAGAATACAAATAAAAGTAAGTAAAATAAAAAAAATAAATAAAAGGTACCAGGAACTAGCACATACTTTCTCACAAACATATTTAAATTATTAAACAGACTCACAGTGACTTCATAATTGTAGGTGGGGTAGGAGAGGTGATTTATTAAAGTAGATTAACTAATAGATATTATTATTATTATCTAGAGAGAAAACTATTAGATCGATTTCGAACAAATTTGCACCAAACACGTCAGTTAGGCCTGTATAGATGCACGAAAAAAGGATTTGAAACATTTTGAAAAACATCCCCCTTCATGGCAAAAACCCAAAAAATCAGTTGTTATTATTATTATGAGCTAAACGAGAATTTTTAGAAATATGCGGTTTTTTGCATATGGTAGGGTACATTAAAGGCTACAAATATGAAAAATTTTATTAAAATCGTTTGAGCCGTTTATTTATAAAAAAATAATAACTGATTTTTTGGGTTTTTTTTTTGCCAAAAAGGGGGTTGTTTTTCAAAACCGTTTTTCGTGCATCTATACAGGGCTTACTTGACATGTCTGGTGCAAATTTGTTTGAAATCGATCTAATAGTTTTCGCTCTAGCTTTGTATACATACAGACAGACATTTTGTAAAACACACTGTTTTGGACTCAGGGGGTCCCAAAACGGATATTTCCACAAAAATCTCAACATCGAATTTTTTGCGATCACTATACTTTCTCTATACTATAGTATAGTGAGAAAGTAATAATAAAAGTAAGTAAAATTCCAGACTAAAATACGGAGTACACTAACGCTTGGGAGGAGTATGTAGTATGTATGGTCACGATTACACCTTTATCTGAATTCTACTTTTCAAGAATAAGTGTCATCATTCATTCTTATTTTTTTTTTTTTTTTAAATAACTAAATATATTGCCGCTACAACATTTATTTAACTATAAAGAAGTACACATGTTTGTGTAGTAAGATCGGAAACATTTGCAACGTTTATTTACATAACAATTAGTACTGTCCAGGGCAAATAATAATAAAAAAATATATAACAGAACCCGAACGGAATTTGTATTAAAAAGTAATTTTTACATATTGGTTGTAAAATATTTCATAAATTGCTGTTAGAAATCGGAAAAGAAACAACATTTCTGTAGATTATGTAGTGAATGTCTTATGCATTGGTTAAAATATAATGCATGTGTTTTTTAGCGAATTTCCTTAGGAAAAATGAGCTATTGCAGTGGCCCTTATGGTAAGACCCAAGGTCGGGGGTAGAAAATGAGCACCGATCATGGTCCTTAGAATACGTTTTGGTGTGTCATTAAAAATCATACTTATATATATATATATATATGTATATATGTGTTCGCACTCTAGCAGCCGCATTTTAAGTCCTATTTGGTTACAATTTGGTACACATGTTGGTTGTCTGCGTCGCTCGAACGAGTTCGTTAGCCAAAAAAATCCAACAATCGGAAGCACGTTTTTTGACCGGAAGTAACTACATTTTGAGATTTTTCCTACGAGAATGATTTTGTTTTAGAGTTTTTTCTACAAATATAAATGTAGGATGTTATTCTGCGCATTTTGTTTTTTTACGCGACCCTATAGCTCGCTTGGTTCCCCCAAAATCGATCAAAACGTAAAATACCATAGAAGTACCCGGTTCAAAGCCATGTGGTGGATTTTACCGTGGGGTTGGCGTGCGAAGCACGCAATTTATTGTGTATTAAAGTTACTCCCAATACGGGGGTTGGCGTGCGAAGCACGCAATGCTTTGTGTGTTGAAGATACTCCCATTATTTAGAATGGCGTGCGAAGCACGCAATGCATTGTGTATTGAAGATAATCCCAATATGCGGAATGGCGTGCGAACCATTTTGCAGCTATTCGACAGCACCGTCGTGAATAGACCTATTTCACAAATTGTTGGTTGAAACCCTAAAACATAGGCTTATAAACTTAATTTTGGAAATTTGCTCATCTGCGTGGTCGAATTATCTTATCAAATCATATGTATGATATTACCTAAGCAATTAAGTTTATTAGCGAATTTCCATAAGAAAGTTGAGCTATTGCAGCGACCCTCACGGTGAAACCTAAGGTCGGGAGTAGTAAATGAGCACCGATCATGGTCTCCAGAACACGTTTTGGGGTGTCATTAGAAACTGTATACATGTGTCCGTACTCTAACGGCCACAATTTAAGTCCGATTTGGTGCAAATTTGTTACGCACGTTGGTTGTCTAAGTCGCTCGGATGAGTTCGTTAGAAAAAAAAACCCACAAGCGGAAGTAGGTTTTTCGAAAGGACATAACTATTTTTTTTAAGATTGTTCGTACTAGAATTATACGTGTGTAGGGTTTTCTCTATAATAAATAATGTAGGCACTTATTCAGCGCGTTCGTGAATCGACCAATTTTCTCTAATTGTTGGTTGAAACGATGGAACATATAAACTTTATTGTGGAAATTCGCTCAATTCACGTCAGTGGTTCAGCTGCGTGGTCATATTATTTTATAAGTTAAGTGTATAAGGCAGAATAATGATTTTGATCTCATTTCAGTTTGATTTTGTTTTGTATTTAGCTAGTTTGGTTTTCGTAACCATCGAAAACTGGAAGGGGTGGTTTGATATTTCTTAACTGTTAAATTGTATTATGTTTGAAGTAATTAGAGAAAAATATGTATTAATATTATAATTATACTGTACAATAGCTTCTCCAGGTAGGCAATTCAAACATGAGGTATTTGTTATGTAGAAAGTATTGGTTTAAGCCTACTTTGAAAAATGTAGGCCACAACGTTTTACATTCTAGGTTATTTTTGGGAGCAATACATTTTTAAAATGAGGAGATCGAATGATAAGTTGAGAATAACCTCTTAGATGTTGCAATGTCGAAACTGTTTGAATCCTTTGTTTCTGTGAACAAAGATAAGCGTGCTCGATATTGTCTAAGGTGGACGCAGTCGATATTTTATTTAATCACTTAAACCCCTTATAAAGGAAACGGTGAAGGACAACATCGGAGGAGTCAACATTAAGGGTTTCCTATACCTTGCGTAAAACAGCAAAAATGTGCACTTCGTACTACCGTGTTTCGGACGCCGTTTTTCAACCTAAAAAGTTGTGAAACACCTTAAATTGTTCTTAAAGGCTATGTGCTTCTGTCTTATATCTCATAATTGAAAGAAATCGTCGGCAACTCCTTTTAATCAACAGTTTAAGTGAGTAAACATCGACTATTTTTAATGAATTTTTTGAGATTTTTAAACAATAATTTCAATATTTTAAGCTAACACGTAAAAAAATATAAAGCCTTCTTTATAATTTAAAGTAATTTCCCAGATTATTAATTTATAAATAGGATCCGAAACACGTTAATACGAATGCATGTTTCAACGATTTTGCGGCTTGAGTCAGAAATTTTTATTGAAATCATACTGTACACTAGAGAGTTTTCTTTAAGGTAAAGAAGAGCCTTAATTGAGGTTTGATAGAATGGTCTAATTTGTTGTATTTATATATGAATGTGTATGTTAAAAAAAATTCCTAAGTATAAAATATGTTCATCCACAATTCAAAGTAAACCAAAATAAAAAGATTTTTCGAGGTATTACACGATTAAAAATATAAGCACGGATAAATATTCATTATTTTTCAAACAATTATAAAGTAAATTTAATTGGCTGAAAACAAAGGAAACCCCATACAGATTGATTGATAAATACAAATTGTGAAATGTATAATCGAAGAACATGCAAATTCACTAATTTAAGCCTTGGCTCTTTTGGGTATTGTAGCGCGCCAGGCGTTGCCCAACAAAAGGTTCAAGCGTACGTAACAGAAATTTCAGTGTAAAAATAATTTATTAGAAAAAAGTCTTTATTATCATCAGTAATGTTGTGATAAGAAATTTTTCAAAATAAAATGAAAAGGGTAACTTTTTTGTTAAATAATCAAAACAATTTTATGACATTTTACTTTCTCACTATACTATAGTATAGAGAAAGTATAGTGATCACAAAAAAAAATCGATGTTGAGATTTTTGTGGAAGTATCCATTTTGGGACTCCCTGAGTCCGAAAAAGTGTTTTTTACAAAATGTCTGTCTGTATGTATAAAAAGCTAGAGCGAAAACTATTCGATCGATTTCAAACAAATTTGCACCAGACATGTCAAGTAAGTAGGCCTGTCTAGATGCACGAAAAACGGATTTGAAAAAAAACCTTTTTGGCAAAAAAACCCCCAAAAAATAAGTTATTATTTTTTTATAAAAAAAAACGGATCTAACCATTTTGATAAAATTTGGCTTATTTGTAGCCTTTAATGTACCCTACCATATGCAAAAAAACCGCATCTTTCTAAAGAATCTCGTTTAGCTAATAATAATAATAACAATAATAACTTATTTTTTTGTGTTTTTAGCCATTAAGAGGGTTGTTTATCAAAAAATTTCAAAAACTTTTTTCGTGCATCTATACAGGCCTAATTGACGTGTTTGGTGCAAATTTGTTCGAACTCGATCGAATAGTTTTATCTCTAGCTAATAATAATAATATTTATTAGTTAATCTCCTACTTTAATAAATCACCTCTCCTACCCCACCTACAATTATGAAGTCACAGTGAATCTGTTTAATAATTTTAAAATGTTTGTGAGAAAGTATGTGCCAGTTTCTGGCACCATTTATTCACTTTAGTTTACAACTTTAAGAAATATTTCACTCTCGGTAAGGCTATACGTTTATTGTACGCCTTAAAGTTTTGGATTTGAATGCTCTTGTTATAAATGATTTATTCATGTATAGGCCTACAACCAGTTTTAGTCGGGAGAGATGCGTCTTCATTAGCATAAAGTAAAGTCGTTAGAAAATATAATATTACATAATAACAAATCATTTAAATCATATTTTTCTAATGAACGTTGTAATTCTAAAAATAAGAGAAAAAGAACTAATTATTCAAACTACACTCATAACTTTTTTGAATGTTATACTCAAAACTAAACAGCGCTTATACAGGGTGATTCAGTAAAGCGTAGCGGGCTAAGCAAATTCAGATTCTACATGCAAAAATAAGTCGAAAATGTAATATAACATCTTTTGATTTCGGCTTAGTTCAGCCGTAATCCGCCATTTTGTTTTTTTTACAAAAACTCACTGTAACTCTGGAAATAGATAAGCTATCGTGTTTCAAATTTGGAATAAGCATTTTATATGTTACGATTAATAAGTGTACCAAACACAAAGAATTTATTTTTAAAATTTTCAAAATGGCGGCCGTTAAAAATTTTTAACGTGGAATATCTTGAAAACCGTTAACTTTACAAAAAATTTACAGGAGACAAAATATGTTTATTTTTTAACGACAGACACAATGCTTTTCTTTGTAGTTTCAGTAGGTCAAAGGATAACCGAGTTATCGACAAAAAACTAAAAACATAATTTCTTGGTAATTGTCTACAACAACCAAAATTAGCCTATGCAGATTCAGATTTTACATGCAAAAATAAGTCGAAAATGTAGTCTAACATTTTTTCGATTTCGGCTTAGTTTAGTAGTAATCCGTCATATTGTATTTTATTTTAAATAACTAATAACTCAAAAGCCCTTGGAGATATTGTTATGAAACTTGGTATACAATTTAACTCTATAACTATAAACATTTTACAAAAATATCTTTGATCAGACTCTTCAAATTTCAAAATGGCGGCCTTTTTAAATTTTTAAAGTGAAATTCCATGAAAACCATCTACTAAAACAAAATTTTACTAGACATTAAATTTGAAACCCTTTTTATTTCTGTTGAAGCCCTTTTTTAAATTTGTTAAACTTTACATAGTTAAATCATTAATTATAGTTGTAAACCAATGCTAACAATTAAGGTGTCTTTCAATTTGTAATAAAACGTAAATTAAAATTGAACAATTTTAAGTTTTTCTAGTCCATAGTTTTAATGGAGGTTTTCTTTGAAATTGTTAAATGGCCACCATTTTGATATTTATTAACCAAAATTTTCCAATTAAAGTGTCATTCGATTTGAAATGGAAAGGGCTTCTTCAAGAAAACCATCCCAGAAAATGTTTTCTCCTAATAGTGCGTAAGACAAACTGTAGCAAAACCATACATTAACACGTCATATACTCAGTATACTGAACTCTCCAGCTAACCATTAACAATGACCAAATCTGAAATACATTAAACGTTGAAAGTAGGAGTTAGTTCTACCAACACATAATATTGGCGTACTTACGTTCAGCACTTTTTTACAAAAGTTTCAACCCACTTCTTTCTCTTGTAAAGTACATCTGAGAAAAGCGAATAAGACCGGCCTAAAGATTTTTAATCATTATCATTATTTTTTGGGAACGTAAAACTTAGCATAAAACAGAAAATGTCGAAACCCTTCCCCAAAAACATGAAAAACAACATATTCCTCTCGTACAGGGAAAAAATCAAAAGAAACAGGTAATTCGTATTAAAAACTTAATTAAATTAACCTAGACAATCAGAAGAAATGTATTTAATATGTTCACTGACGCTAATAAAATGTCCGCATTTCAAAGAAAGCGTATTTTTATTTCAATGTCATTGATTATAATTTTAGACTAACATTACATTTTGATCTATATTTTATTTAATAGAATAAACTTGAACACAAAATCTCACAACTAATACGTTTACTAACTCAAACGCGTTTCTACGACTCAAAGTCGCCATCTTCAGTGATGCACGAGCTACAATAGTCAAACTATAACTATATTTTCCTCTTTTAAGTCGAGTTATTATATACATGTTTCGTATAAAACCATGATTTTTCATATAAAACATTTTCTACAGTTTCAATTGGACACACTGGTTTGAATCATAAATCTTCAATTACCTTATTACACTTATTTTTACTTTAGATCGTACGAGCACTCTCTCAGCCTATTAACACACAGAACCCATAACGTAAAACAGCCAGTTAAAATCTCAACGAATACCTCGAAACACAAAACAATTATATAAAACAATATATTTTCCATTTTTCAACAAAAACAATGTTTATCTACAAAAATGTTTCTTCTTAGGTAGCTCAAATTCCTCAAAGGTTTATTATACCAACTACGAGTTTGTTCCAAAATAGTTTCCAACGTCATGCATCAGTAATCATATGCGAAATTGAAATAACGAACACAAAATGATTTAACTATATTTGAAGAACAGTTTTGAAAAGAAGTAAAATATAAATAGATTACTTACAATAGGAGGCAATGGAAAGTTGTCAACTCAGAACATACCTGGAAAATAAAACATATAAAAGAATTTAAATAATGTCAAATACGGTAGTCATTCAAGTAGCCTAAGATAAATTGCTAAACACAATCAACTAACCTTCCACGCGTCAACTAAATTTCTTCCTCTACAATTATATTCTAATTTACATTTAATAAACGTGTAAGATTAGTAATAAATTTAAAGCTAAAGTGGTAAATATTATTAAGTGTATAAATACAATTATTAAATTATGATGTAACAAAAGTTAAAACGAGGTTAAAAAGAAGAAAAATCACATTGTGATTAATTAGGTACACATCAGAAATAAATCATTTTAAAAACAACATTAAGGCCTACTTATCTAGGCTTGCCTAACTATTCGGACGGGGATTTTTAACTCGGTACATGTGTACAACAATAAGGATTATAAAACTGTAGGCCTATTTGTTAAATATTTTTATTTACATACGTTATTATGTATTTACATAAATATATAAATACTATCTTTTAATTGCTTTTCATTCCATATTGATAGATCATATGATTTAGAAGTTATTAATATTATATTGAAAAAAATAATAATGGAATATGTTTATATGTTATACGAAGATGTAAGAATGTTTCCGAAGCTAAATTTCTGCTTTCAATTTGTATAAACAAATATATTGATGATAAAAGGTTGTACATAAATACAGTTTATAACCTCAAAGGAAATATTATAATGTATATTATAGCGTTCATTAGTTCTATAACTCATACTTTAAAAAAAAATCAATTCATAAGAAATTATAACGATTGAAGTTGTAAACATAACCCCAAACTATAAT
>JAGFPH010002427.1:56090-67510 GCA_018207615.1 Philaenus spumarius | reverse complement strand
TCTTTAAATTTGTATAAACAAATATATTGATGGTTGTATTTATATATAATGTATTACCTTAAAGCAAATATTATATTATACATACGTTAGTTCTACAACTCGTATTTAAAAAAATCAACTTCACAAGAAATTAGAACGATTGAAGTTGTACACGTAACCCCAAACTTTAATCTACATTGGGTTTACTGGCATATGATGGGTGGAATCAGCTGTTATATTATATGTCACGCACGTACATACGATCGCACACTCCCTTTTACAGGAGTTGATGGACGAAGAGCATTTCCGTTGATTACATACAGGCCAAAAGTTTCATTGAAATCATTAATTTGTACATTTTATGTCAAACATTAGTAGGCGCACAATTTTTACGTGAATTAAGTTACCATAAATCATATTTTCCGATTAAAGATGGGAGCTTTATTGAGTAGATATAATTATACTTTTTTTTACAAAATGTGCGAGAAAAATATATTGACTATACTTTTTTATCTTTAAACAAATTGAAGACGAAGTAAAGTTGTGATTAGTTAAAAAAAAATTATGGTAAATTTAAATTTGTAAAGTTTTTTTTGTATAATATGCACTCCATATTTCCTACAGCAGAAATTGACTTAGTTTGTTTTATTTTTTCAGTTTCCCTTAATGTTGATATTGCAGTTTTTAAAATTGTTGTGACACAACATGGATAATCTAAATGTAAATAAGTATATAGCCTACTAGATGCCGCACCTGCTTCGCCCGTGTCAGTCAGTGTCAAACAAAATATTAATTGTAAAACATAAAATATAATTTGACTAAAATATATACGTAAACATCCGTCCACTATTTTCATCTCTGCATCTTTGTAAACGTCCTTCTAAGCTAAACCGTAGTGTTTTGTTACGTCACAATTACTTGTTTTATTTGTATTTATAATTTCTACATTTATCGTAATTAACATCTGTATCAGTGTTAGTTGCGAGCTTTCAGAAAGGAAGGAATGGTAATAGAAACATTTTGTATTCGACACTTTTTTTAGTTTTATATGAAATTATACAAAATTTAGAGATTCCCTATACGAATTAAGTGAGTATGAAACAGTGCAATGACAAATATATAACTAACGACAACTGGTTTAAAAAAAAAATTGTTTTGTTGTTTGAAATTGAAAATATAAAAGGTTGATAATGCACTTTAAGGATAAGCCCAAACCTGTGTGTAACGTTTAAAGAATAACATAGTAAACGGTACCAGGAACTGGCACATACTTTCTCACAAACATATTTAAATTACTAAACGGATTCACTGTGACTTCATAATTTTGTAGGAGGGGTAGGAGAGGTGATATTTAAGTAGGAGGTTAACTAATAAATATTATTAGTATTATCTAGAGAGAAAACTATTAGATTTCGAACAAATTTGCACCAAACATGTCAATTAGGCCTGAATACATGTATGAAAATTTTTTGAAAAACAACCCCCTTTTTGTCCAAAAATCCCCAAAAATCAGTTATTATTATTACTAACTAAACGAGAATTTTTAGAAAGATGCGGTTTTTTGCAAATGGTAGGGTACATTAAGGGCAACAAATAAGCCAAATTTTATCAAAATCGTTAGAGCCGTGTTTGAGAAATTTAGATTTTTTTTGTTTTTTGGCCATTTTTGGGGGTAAAAATCCAAAATTTGAAAAAATGAAAAAAAAAACGCAAGGAGATATTTCAGAACTACACCTACATACCAAATTTCATCAAAATCGGACCGTTGGTATGGTCTCCAGCTATATACACATCCTAACAGACACACGGACAGACATCACCAATAAAAAAATTTTTCGGGTTCTGGGAGCACCAACACAGAATTAAACTAAAAATTCAAATTCTAAAATTTTTACGAAAACAATACTTTCTCCAATAAATGTTTACTTTATCTTGACAAAAATTGTATGTATAGGCCTAAGAAATAATCATCCGTGTAATATATTACAGGCAAGAGGAGCGGGCATTGTGTTTTGCGTCTACCAGTAGTTAATAAAGCCTAAAAATACATTATAAACACTAATGATCTATGTTTATTCAACTCAACCGCGTTTGTTTGTCAATGTTAACTGTTTCCGACATCGCGTAACCAAACGTCTTCAAAGGAAAATCTAACAACTTCCTAATTAACTAACGCAACCGTCCCCACCTGTGGCCATCGGACTCGTGTGGAAATGTTTCTGCGTCTCCGGCATCCATACTCCGGCGGCCAAGTGCAGACCGTGGACCAATATCTGAACCGCGACCGCTACCAGCACGACCAACCATCCCCATCCGCCTTCGGGGTAATAGTGTTGACGTAACGTCGGGGGCGCGGGCCGGATACGCGTCGGACATAGAACTTCACTACAACTGGGTAACTCCGTGCACGTCGCGAGTCCCGAATCGACATCGGCCGCGATCATTCTCACCGCATCCTAGCGCTACCGCGTTCACAGCCACACTGAACACTCACGTGCGATTCCGTCCCCACTCGGCGCATGCGCAGTGAGTAACCGGTCCCCGAGCGCTGCACAAATTGTTATCTTCCGATTGTTTCTGACAGGTTACCCTTTGCCTTGTCAGTGGAATCACGTAGTCCGACTGAAGACATCATCGTATCATTGAGTAATCGACTACTTCCTTCGATATGGTCGTAAAGCGTAATGTTTTCTAATAAAAACAGTCGATTACGAAATTGATTTATTTGATTCTATTTGAAATAATTACATCATTGATTCTAATTCTCTAATAGACAAATTTAGGGTGTAAGAAAAATAGAATAGAAAATACTTTAAAACTGAAGACATGTGTTAATGCAATATTATTATTTTTTTTTTTTTTGAAACTTTAGTGTAATAACAGAAAATAGCAGACACATAAAATATAACATTTAACTAAGGTTGCCATGTATTCTTAAATTTTGGGCTTGCGTCCAGAAAAAAGCTACCAATAGTAGTAAATATATATTTATGCTTGTTTACTTCAAAATAAAATATAATTTGTATAGCCATGATTAATACTAATAATAATGCAATATCGTCAAATTTCAAACGCAATGTAGTGTGATAGCGTCGTTTTTCTCGACCACAGAATTACCCGAACCTAAATCGAGAGAAAATACTTAATTATATGAAAATATAGTATATCCTTCATACTATACGCAAACCTTTTATAATTGGGTTTAAATACAGTTGTAGGCTTCTAACCCCAAAGTTAACTATAAATTCGTAAATAATATTAAATGACTAAATCAAATAATTGAGTTATAACGAAGACTCAGTAAACAATCAGCATAACTTAAGCCTACTCCAAGCAACACAAAGTTACTCTAAACATTAGAAATGCAAATTGTTTTAAATTAAGAAACCAGCTGTTAATGGAAAAGCCGCTGTTCATAGAGTCATCACTTAATTCAAGTACCAACACTGAATATGTCCAATCAACTGGGTTATGCGTTATAAATAGACTAATATTTTTAATGAACACTAGGGGAAAACCCCAGCGTGCTCCACACGCCAACCCCGTTATATACACATAATGATGTCCTTCATAATAAAGATCTGGATTAATAATAATCTCAAAGCTAAGACGGTAAATAATGTTAAATGTTCGAATCAAATTATTTCGAATATTTTATAACAGCAGTTTTAAGTTTTTATTTTAATTGAATTCATTGCAAATGAAAATAAAATTTCTGTGTCTGCAAAAACTACTGAAGACGACATGCCTCGAATTTTGACTAAGGAAATTTTTACCATTGTAGGCCTACGTATGCAAATTATCTGCCATTTTTAATAATAAGCTACTGTTAAAAAACGAAATGTAGAAAAAATACTCTAAAGGCTTAAATCTTCAACGAAGGGACAACTTAGAATTCTGGGATAACTTTAGAAAGATATCTCAATTTTAAATACTTTATTCATTCTATATACCACTGTATATTATAGAGAGGGAAAAGTCCGTTTGTTACGATTTAACTCAACAACTACGTATACGATTTTGATAAAACATTACAATGGGTAAAACATGGTATTCTGTTAAAATACTCTTTCATGTAACATGACTCATACATTTGCCTTTGTTCATATTAGGTGGCTCCTATTACTTTCATTTATTACCACTAGGTATCCGCAGATAAAAATAAATTAATTTCAAGTAAAATTGTGCCTTACCATTAATTACCTGCAGTTCGTAAAATCTCAGATCCAACTTCCATGGCCCAAAAGCCCTTGTGTAAAGTAAGTGTCCTTCAACTGCATCGATGTTTTAGATTTAGGCCTACAAAATGGGCGCTGTGCCTCGATAAGCGCTACAAAATGTTTTCACCGCAAGTTCATAAATCGTGAAGTAACGCAAAATTGTATAAATCAACACCAAGATACACGTGGGTTCTTTCCAATTAACCTATGATAAATTAGCGGTACCAGCAACTGGTACATACTTTCTCACAAACATATTTAAATTATTAAACAGATGCACTGTGTATTAAAGTAGGAGAGGTGATATTAAAGTAAATACATTTTAGATCTTTAAATTGTAGATTTGCCAGGGCATGGTATATAGGCACACGCACGCAGCCTCACACAAACGCACACCCGTTGTTGTTATTGGTGTAGTGTAGGATGTACGATAATTTAATGGAAATTTGTTAATATTTAACTCAATACAACTCTCAGACGAAATATTCTTTCTAGAACTTATTTGCACAGCCAAACAAATATAAATGTCAGCATAAACATATTTTGTAAAATGCTTGGTTTTCCGTCTAACCTGCATTTTGTATTCTGATATAAAATGTTTTCTTTTAAACGATAAGGGATTAAGGGTCTGCTCCAGTAAACGAGAAAACAACCGGAAACACAACCGCTTCTCACTGTATCCCTATTTAAACTGTGCAATTTCTTGCAGCTGAACGCTTTGACATTGCCTCATTTCAAACCATTTTATAAGTCTATTTTTTGTAATTGAGTGTTGAAAAAAAACAACTGAATATTCTTTATAAAATTTCGCATCCGGCTTGCAATTTATTTTTCAATATTAATTTTTTATTGTGTTAGGAAAAAAATTCAAACTTTGTACTTACATAATGTCAATTACATAATAAATCAAAAGCATTTAAAAAAATTTAAATTGCAAGACGGATGCGTATTGTGTCTGTGCTTAAAATGAGACCTTGCAAACAATTTTATGATAAAAAGTAAACGAAATAAATGGTTTGAAATTTAACATTGCTCTTATGGGATAAAAATCTAAGATGGCCGCCACTACAGCAGACCCTTAAAAGTGAAAATTGTCTTAGTATTTTGCGTTATTAAATTTTAAAACAGCTGTCACTTCAATGTTTTTATTTAAAATCGGGTTACCGCCAAAAACTGATTCCACCAAAATGTTTTTATTATTTTCAGCATTTTTATTACTATTTATTTATTGGTTTCTTTGACAAAATTTTTTGTATAAAACAAGTCATATCACAACACACAGGAACAATATCCACAAAATACAATTAAGCAACAAGTAGCAAAAAAAAAATGGAGAAAAATATACAGTAATCAACACAAATATAATTTAGAAAGTTAAAATGCTTTGCATTTCATTATATGAATGACATACTACGATTTCATTATATGCATGTTTTTATTAACTCCAATTAATTGGTATCAACCACCAATCGTGCTTCTTGAAACTCAGTAGAATGTAAAATGAATACAGTTCATTGGTATTATTACATTTAACCCAAACTGTTCCCCGAAATAACGCAAACCAATCAATGACTGAAGGGTGCTCTCGACGCTAAGATCAATGGCAATATATTGGGTACACGGAATTTGAGATTGTATTAAAAAGTACTCAAAGCTATAAAGGAATGTGGATCGGTTGACTGAACACTTACAAGGACCGTGATTTGTTTGATGTATAGCTTTATTGATCAAGATCGGTTCAAAAATAAATCGCGTACATCAGGCAGGGAAAATTAATAAGTTAGACTATTTGAAAATTTTTGTTAGATCAAATTAGTGCAAAATACACACAAAAGTATTCAAACGCGGTACGTCAGATGCGCAATATTTAACTGCCGAAGGAGTAAACTGTCTGTGGATAAAGATGGAGTATAAAAACAGAAACGCGTTATAAGTGTAAAACCAAGTCACGTGACTGCCAAATACAAGACAACTTTATTTTTACTACATACAGTGACTTTGATATTTAAGGAAAGTTGATATTCTTGATTGTTTAATACCAAGTGGTTTAGTTTAATAGTTAATGAAATCCCAAAATTCGTATTAATTTTGTAAAAAAGACAAATGTTTTCAAGCATTACCTTATCTCTCTTCTAATTGGGCAGCACGTTTGTATAACACTTGGAACCTCCAACAGAGTTAAGTAGTTTCAAACCTATCGGTGGGTCGTAGCTCATTTAGTTTAATCACGTATCGACGTTTCTAAAAATTTGGAAAAATTACCAAAAAATCACGTTGAAACCTAGCGAGCAAACGGGAGGACTGATTTAATTGGTTCAGCCAAAGTTCTACGTTGTTTTTAATTTTAATATTAATGCGTTACAAACTTGTAATGATCGTAAAACAATTAGGTAAAAAATTAAAATCCATAATATCGAAAATTAATTTTTAATATTTAATTTGGTTTTTCATTTTACTTTCTCACTATACTATAGTATAGAGAAAGTATAGTGATCGCAAAAAAATCGATGTTGAGATTTTTGTGGAAATATCCGTTTTGGGAACACCTGAGTCCAAAAAAGTGGTTTTTATAAAATGTCTGTCTGTATGTCTAGAGAGAAAACTGTTCGATCGATTTCAACCAAATTTGCACCAGACATGTCAAGTAGGCGCCTGTATAGATGCACGGAAAAGGGTTTTGAAAAATATTAAAAAACAACCCCTTTTTTGGAAAAAACATAAAAAAATCAGTTATTATTTTTTTATAAAAAAACGGCTCTAATGATTTTGATAAAATTTGGCTTATTTGTAGCCTTTAACGTGCCCTACCATATGAAAATAAACCGCATCTTTCGAAAAATTCTCGTTTAACTAATAATAATAATAAATGATTTTTGGGGGTTTTTGGCCATAAAGGGGTTGTTTTTCAAAAAATTTCAAAACCTTTTTTCGAAAATCTATAAAGACCAAATTGACGTATTTGGTGCAAATTTGTTCGAAATCGATCGAATAGTTTTCTCTCTAGATAATAATAATAATATTTATTAGTTAATCTCCAACTTTAATAAAAAATCACCTCTCCTACCCCACCCTACAAGTCACAGTGAATCTGTTTAATAATTTAAATATGTTTGTGAGAAAGTATGTGCCAGTTTCAGGTACAGTTTATTAAAAAAGTAATTAAAAGATGGGAACGAACTTGTATTGCTGTGTAAAGAGTTCCGATTTCATTAAATTTGTTTAACACATTTTGTACTACATTACTGTAATTAGAAATATCGAGGCAAAATTTTGTTTATGTTTTATAAAGTAAAATAATTAGCAACAAATTAGACCTTGATAAACGTGATTATGTCGATATATTAGGATTAAGGCTTTTATGTGACAACTATCAACATTTCACAACAAAATTAATAACATTTTATTGCATTTGTTTAACAATAGAGACAATAAACGATTAAAAGAAAATTTTGTTATCTTTAGTATGTTTTACTCGTTAAAATAATAAAATGAAAAATTATATTCACTATCAATAAAGGAGGTACGCTAAGATGTTTTCAATTTCTCTTTAACTAATGTTTAATAACTATGTTGGTTTATTAAAAGCGCTGGCTTGAGAGATTTTATTAGACAGAATGACAAAATAAAGGGTTGTGCGTTATACTTTAGAGCCATAAAAACCCTGCCTTGTGTAAGCTTACTAACACAAATCTTATAATATTAACAGTTTTGATTATTTTACAAGTTAAGTAACTACCAGTATACAGTGGTGCTGAAAAGTCTGGAGACGGCTTAATATTTCGTATACAAGGAAAGCTTGAAGGTAAATGTGATTGAGGTACCTACTCTATGTACAAATACAATTTTAAAAACGTTATCTGCCATCTTGAATGTAACTTTGTTTTTTTACATGGAAAGGTTGTCATGTTTTTAATTGAACCGCTCGAAATCAAATTTGAAAAAATCAAAATGGTTGTAACTCAACAATTTTACATACTCCCAAATATCGTTATCTGGCATAATGTTTGAAAGATTATTTAATTCTAAATCCAAAAAGAATAATAATTAAAATTAAAAATAAAATAGTACAGCAAAATCGGAAAACACGAATTCGTTGTTTTTTTTGCCGCCATTTTTAATCGGTTAAATATATGGATGTGTAAATTCCACCGTTGGTTTTCTCTTGAAATTCTACATCGAAATTATGTATCACGTGACCACCTTCCCATTTAAAAAAACAAAGTTACATTCAAGATGGTGGATAACTTTTTTGAAATCTGAATGAAATTGTATTTTTACATACAGGGTGTATCAGGAAGAAACGGAAAGAATTGCAGGACGTATTCTACTGGTGAAAATAATGAAAAAAGTTCCTATAAACATAGGTCCGAAAACGCTTCGTTTTCCAGATATCCGCCATTTTGTTTTTTGTACAAAATAATTCATATCTAGAGAACGGTTTTACTGATTGAGTTCAAACTTGGCATGAAGTTTAAGCTGTCAATGATACGCCTCAAAAAAAAATAAACGATTAAATCCAATAATGCGTTTCAAAATGGCGGCTGTTTGAAAATTTCAAACCTAAATTACTCCAAAACCGTACATTTTAACGAAAAATGTCAAGATACCTTTTTTGTAGCTCTTTTGATTCCCTATCGGATGGTGTAACTGTCAAAACAATCGGATGAAGGATAATAGCTAAGTTAAAAGGTAATGACAACAAATGTCCATACAATATTGAAGTATTTACTGTGTTTGTATAGGATGCCGAGTTGAACAAACCAATTAGTACACATAACTTAACTGTTATCCTTCATCCGATTGTTTTGACAGTTACACCATCCGATAGGGAATCAAAAGGGCTACAAAAAAGGTGTCTTGACATTTTTCGTTAAAATGTACGGTTTTAGAGTAATTTAGGTTTGTAATTTTCAAACAGCCGCCATTTTGAAACGCATGATTGGATTTAATCGTTTATTTTTGTGAGGTATATCATTGTCAGTTTAAACTTCATACCAAGTTTGAACTCAATCAGTCAAACCGTTCTCTAGATATGAATTATTTTGTACAAAAAACAAAATGGCGGATATCCGGAAAACGAAGCGTTTTCGGACCTATGTTTATAGGAACTTTTTTCATTATTTTCACCATTAGAACACGTCCTGCAATTCTTTCCGTTTCTTCCTGATACACCCTGTAGAGTGGTTAATCAATCCACATCTACCATCAAATTTTCCTTTTATACGAAATATTAAACCGTCTCCAGACTTTTCAGCACCTCTGTATTTAATGAAATTGTTAAGTTGGTGTTCTATGTCACAACTGATAGTCTAATAAAATACAATCTTCTTTATTTTCAAAAGATGGAACAAGAAGACACATTATTTACCTTTCTTAAGTCGTAAACCCCTCCTAACGTACATCATTTGGACGCTTAGAACTTTTTATGCCTTTCACAAACCATAAAACCTCCTGTAGAGGCCTTACCCAAGACCCGTCAAATCACTTTCACACAAGGAAAATAGCGTATTAAAGAAAAATTGAATTTCAATTTAGTTAATTTGTTCTATGTATTACAGTAAAAAAAATACTTTCATCCAATAAACTTATTCTGTCAAACACTTAGTACATTAATCTTCAATAATGTTTAATAGATTCCAAATAAATATTTACTAAATGTTTAACCCTTCTTTCTTAGTCCCTCATTAAAGTTTCGAATACTTAAATAACACACACAACACGTATTCGTGATACGCGATCCTCAGTTTGAGAACGTGTGGCCGCATTTATTTTCACAATAGGCCTGAACTGGTCTGTACTGGCTCTGAGTAGCCGTGAAGTGGGTGCTTACTCAGTACGCATATCACGGCTCGATTGTTTTCTGGTCAACTGCAGCTGGTCGGCACGCGTACGCCAGAAGAGTGTGTAGAATGGAATTGAAGTCTCCAGGACTTAATATCTAAACTATAATAAAGAAACCTAGCCACGTCAGTTGTTTCCTCCAGAAGCGGCTAGAATTGTTTTCGAAAATCAGAGTTTTACTAGTAAGACATTTTGGTTATTCATAAATAAACCTTCATAAGTTCCAAGATGAAATTGAAGACCCTATATTTGGAACCTGAATTTTGGCATATTCTGTAGATACCCCCAACCAAGATCACTCCATTAACGCGTTAATCACACAACTATTCTAACTGGAAGAAAGCGATATTGCAATGTATGTTGAGAAAGCCTACTTTATGTAAAAAATCCCTTTCAGTTAAGAATACAAGTGCAGGTAGATTTTCTAGTTTCGATTTATTTGCAGGTTTTCATAAGTTAAGTTCCAAACAACTTTATCTATAATATTTAAGTTTAAAATAACATTGAACAAATTGTGGTGTGCCTTCCAAGGAAGTTTTGCATATATTTACCTCCAACTCCTATTTCCCAACGCTTGCCCTTAGGGTTGCAAGAAGCACATAAGTTGAGTCAGAAGCTTTTGGAAATATAAGATTTACAACTATTTTAAGTGGGGACGATATTGTGTCTACTTGACCACGTTTTGGTTACCCTTGTTGTAAGGCTTGGTGTTATAAAAAATTGTACATGCAACGGATTTAGGTAATATTCAGACGGATCAGAATAACTTTGATCGGATTTAGTTCTGTGCCTAATAAACCACAATCGGGTTTAGTTTATCCATTTTAAACCTCCGTTTCCTCCCCTTGAACTAATGGTTGGCGTTATCAAAAAAACATTTTTGTTCAGACCACTAGGAGGGGTGTAGTAACATTAAAGTTTGTAATATTTTTCATGTTAAGGGAGTTATTATGATCTTTCGGTTACAAAAGAGCTTTAATTTCTACTCCATGATCCGATTTTGCGAACTTTTGTATAAGCCTGGAAGAAATTTGTGCAACATTATGACAGCTGCTGCTATCGTTCTCATTAAAAAGTAATAATAATATAAAGGATATCTAAATAAATAAAAAATATAAACTTCTGACTACAGTATTCTTGTCTAGGAACCGTGAAACGAAAACCTAAGAAATTTTCCGGCAAACCTGCAAAAGTTTCTGTAAAAGAAGATGGCCTGACTGACTGATCCATAATCAACGTCATAATGATTTTAAGGGTTGAAAATGGTCAAAATACGGGGATCACTCCCATCCCTATAACAGAAAATAATTCCACCACGCAGCTGAACCGTTGACGTGAGTTGAGCGAATTTCCAAAATTAAATTTATATATGTTTTTGGG
>JAGFPH010002427.1:29570-51090 GCA_018207615.1 Philaenus spumarius | reverse complement strand
ATTTGTTATTAAGTTGCATTGTAAAGTGTCTTATGTACCATGCCGTTTTCAACTGAGCAAAAAGTGAAATGTTGTTCCTGGGCTATTGCCTTTGAAAATGATTATGAAGCAATAAGGTGTTTTAGGGAAAGGTACCCAGATGTAGTTCCACCGTCAAGGAAATCTATTCGTAAGTGGAAGACTAGGCTATCTTATTAGAAACGGGGTCAATACAAAAAAATACCATAGATCCTCCAACATAGAAAATGAAGAAATCGTATGTGCTGCTTTCATGGAATCTCCAAATACGCCTAATTCAGTAAGAAAGGTGGAATCTGCTACAGGGATACCGAAGTCATCTGTCCAAAGGTATGCCAAAAAGAACAAAATCAAACATTATAAAACTCATTTAGTTCACGGACTGCTTGAAGATGATCCAGACAGACGATTGGAATTCAGTTCGAAAATAATTGAAAAGACTGACGTAGATAGCAAATGGCATGAAGGAATCGTGTTTTCAGATGAAGCGACATTTTATCGAACAGGAACTGTAAACAGGCATAATTGTCATTACTATAACACAAAAAATCCACATATCTTACAAGAAGAGAAATTAAAATCAACAGGTATAACAGTTTGGGCTGCTGTTACCAAGGATGGTGTTTTGTCGTATGACATATCCCGACAAACAATGACTGGAGAAAGGTATGCATCAGTTTTAAGCAATCACATAGTTCCTCATCTTTCTCAGCCTGAGATTAAAGACGTTTTTTCCAACAGGATGGAGCTCCTCCGCATTATGTTAATGTGGCCAAAGCAGTTTTAGACCAAAATCTTCCTAACCGTTCTATAGGTCGTGGCAGCAGCTTCATGGAATGGCCCCCAAGGTCTCCAGACTTGACTGTTTGTGACTTTTTTCTGTGGGGCTTTTTGAAGGAGAATGTTTATTGTCATAAAATTGCGACAGACGATGAACTAATGAGGTTGATCGAAGAGGAACAGCAGTTGTACTTCGAAAGTTGTTCAGCAAAGCGTATGACTGTTTTCTATTTCGTTGTCATCAGTGCATTGCGATCGATGGACATCAGTTTGAATAAGGTTTATGGATCAAATAGATTTAATTTATTTATGAGTTACTTATATCTTTAATTCCCTAACGTTGTTTGTGCTTAGTAACATCGTTAAAATTCAATAATTATGTTGTAACACTTAAACAAATAAAACTATTTTAACGAAAAGGTACTATTTCTTTGATATCCCGCCATTTTGTCCTAATGTGTCAGAATTAACTGATACTCAGGTGTATTTCTTTTACATATGTGTATGTTAGGACTGTTGAGTTTCAGGTTTGTAGAGTGTTCGGTGCATCTAATATATTAATTCAAAAATAGGGACCTCTTCGTGGGACACCCGGTATTTTGCAGGTTATACTTTTACATTCGCAGGTGGATATGTATTCTGTCAGTTGGACGGGGAAGCTCTGCGACGTTGTGGCCAAATTAACCCTCCTGGAAAAGATCGACAGAGAAGCGCCCAAGTAGAACTGAAGGTAGATAAGGTCTACCTGCGTCGTTAAGGTTGCACAATATACATCTTTAATTCACAACAAGTTTCACTAAAATAATTACAACCGGTTTTGAAACATTAAGATTTATTGTCACGTTAGTGAAATATCTATAAAATGTACATTTTAATGTTGTAGCAGTAGATTCACGTCGAAGAAGACAATAGTAACAGAGCCCATGAAAGGGCACTCATTTTTCATTATATTTTAGAAAAAACCTCTGTCCAATAAAACATTCAAACCACCCGTGGTTAAGGACAAGATTTAAGACACGGTGAAGTCATAATTCACACAAAATGTATGTAAAATAATTATTTACTTTCGTTTGTAATAAAAAATAACGCTAATTCGCTTACGAAGATTTTCTGATTCAGTGGTCAATATTTTTTAATTGCAATGGCTAGCCTACTGTTTAATAGAAAACGTTTTTAAAACATCAATCAGAGTATGACGTAGATGATTGACTACACAAGACACGTGTGTTTAATATCAAGCGTCTTTAAAAAATAAAAAAATGTTGGTCCAGCTTAATATTCAATTTGCATAAGTTGGTTTTCGATTTAAATATTTGAAATATTACTTTACGCTCGTTAATAGCATTACAAATGCCTATACAGTATTTCGAGATCGTATTCCAAAGAGCTAAATTTATTTTTAAAACCCCTGTAAAATACACATTGGTTTGAAAACGCCTAGTTTTTCTTTCGACCGTTTTGTGAATCTTTATATATTTTTGGAAGTAGATTTAAGAAGTCATAGCGTGAAGATTTGGTATAGCTATTATTTATAAACCTTGCCACCATCATAAGAAACCCAAATTTTTTTACGTTTTCAAAATGGCGGACGATTAGAAATTTTAATCAATCAGTTCTACAAAATATTTTATTTTTATAACGAAAAACGAAATACTTTTCTTGTATATGATAAAAAGAGTAACCGAATCATTCACAGAAACAGTAATTATCAGTGCAACGCCCAGGATTAGATCAATCCAAAATATTATGAAATTGTCACTATAATCAGTTATAATAATGCAAATGTCCCAACGATGGAAAATCTTCCCTTAAAAGATTCATATGTAGACAATTACTGATAAATTATATTTTGCATTAGCTCTTAATTTATTAAATTACTTGATTTAAGACTCTAATTTAGTTTATACCTTTGCTTAATGATATTCATAGAACCATAACAATTTTAAATATCACAGAACATACAGAGAAAAACTTTGTAATAACATGTTACTAGAAAACACCACTTTCAAGAAACAGTTAAATCAATTTTAAAACCAAGGACCAAATTCCCAATGTTTCCTTTGTTAAGAAATAATCAAACAATTGATTATAGTAGGCGTCTTTCTAGAACACCCGCAAAAAGTTCCATTGAACATGATACAATTTTACTTCCCGAAAAAACACTGAAAAATTAACTTATACGAAATTAAGTTCAAATTTAAAAATAACAAATAGTTTCAGTACATTGAACACTCTGTGAAAATGTGTATGAAGAAATGAGTTATAATGATAAAAATGCTTGCAAATTTTCCGAATTATAACTGAATACAGCCATAGATCATGAATAATAAAATAGATCATGCATGCATACGGGGGCTGTGTGCCGAAAAAAATGTTGACGGGAAAATAGTGCATGATCGCTCCGGGAGGTAGCGTTAGGGAGAAATCATTGGTAGCATTGGTGTTTCACACCACTTCCGTCGTTTCCCCAATAGATAGCGCCACTATCGTCGAATTTCCAGTGGAACGAAATATTGCATTGGATCGGAGTTCTATTAGGTAATCCAAATACAATGATACAACTAACCTTCCTTGTGCAAAGAAGGGTTATTTTCCAATCAAAATGTCTTACATGTTTTTACTTTTTTCCGGAAAGGGTATGTGAAAACTCCTTTTGGACAATTAGAACATAATTGTAATGTTAGTGCAATTAAGGCAAAATACAATTTTTTAAAAGACGCTGAAAATGTAGCATCCTTCTTCAAAAAAAACTATTGTACTAAGTACTAGTAAAGACGGTTTTGTAATTAAAGCAACAGGTACAAACAATGTTAACACTGACAACGCTTATACAATAGTAGTTTCTAGGAAGTACTCAATATCTTGGATGTTATTAAATATTTTGTGAGGCAAAATTATATCAAGCATGGCATGCACTTTAAAAATTTGGCAAAAATAAATGTATTCATTTTAGGTATTTATGCCTCCGGAATAGGGTGTACGAATAATGATTTGCGTACGTACCTTATGAATCTACGTCTATCCTCATGTCCTTTACGGATTCACAAGTGAATGAAAATGTGACTTTTACTTTTTTAAATTATTTTTTAAATGTTTTGTGTTCATGTAAGTGTTGTGTGAAATATTTCAGCTGAACGGAACTTTTATGTAGTGAAAGATTTGAGAATGGTCGGATTCAGAGATCGAAACCGGTCCACAAATAAAGGAATAGGAATTGACGTTTTCATAATGTAGGTACACAAATCAATATTAAAAACAAATTTACATTTGTAAAAGGCAAAGGCAAACATCTCACTGTGAAAAAGCTCTAAACATTCAGCAAGAGTTGGAAAAAGAATCGAAAACTATACAACTCATTCTCAGCAGTATTTGGTTGATATTTTTGTTGATAATTATTGATAGAACTAGTTTTGAGGTGATAGTGTGGACCCTTTGATGTTGTTCTGGAATGTATGTTATGCTTGTGTGTGTGTAGATGAGATCTTGTATATAAGGCTGTATTAAGTCTTGAAGTAGTTGTATTGTTAAGGCATCCATTGTACTTGTATATATTTTTGAATGAATGGCCATGACACTGTGGCTGATCTCTTTCTTCTTTTTCCTTAAATTTGTAGATTTAAAAAAATAATAATAGTAAATCCTACTCAGGCACGTGATAGCCTACTTATTCTTTACTTGAATGTATGCACTTGAATCTAAACAAACTCCTCGTTTTGTTATTACAATATCAAGTGCATGTGTTATTTTAATTGTTTTTTAATCTATTATCAGTTATATTGTGTTTTAATTGAGAAGAAATAATAATGTTATTATTATATTTCCAGTTAAAATTTTTCAGACGAAATGGGAAATGATTTTCTAGCTCCAGAAATTGTCGAAGAAGAGGAAGCTTTAACGATTCGGACGGTAGTGCAGGCCTCGGAGAGGTTTTGTGGTAATTATGTAAAAAAGTCAAGTCTATTCTGGAATGTCATTCACAGATCGACTTAAATAAACATGTTGAACTTCAGTATTTTTTGAAAAAATCCTTTCTAATCAATGGCAATTTGTCAGAATTATGGACAAACTTTTTTTCAATACGGTTGATACTTATTATGTGGTCTCTTGCTTCTTAAAAAGTATTTAGTCAGGAGGTGGAAAATAATAAGTTTAAATAAGATGATAAATATTTATAATATACATCTTTAATGGCAAGAACAACACTAAAGCAAGCGATCTGAAAATTAGAAACAATAGTGGAGCCAAAACGGATCCTTGGAGGTGACATAAACTCTATTGGATATAACAACTTCTTTTATTCTGGAGTAATAAAAATTATGTAACACAAATCTTCTATTATTTACAGCTTACAGTTTCAGGTACACTCTGTGCTTGTCCGTCCATCTACTAGCCTTTTTCTCTCGAATTTGTTCTTTTTACGTTTCTGTCCGACTTACGAACAAAGAGCCTTATTACGATTTCTTCCCTCCCTGTTACCAGGTTGTGTAATTATGAAGTATTGTTTATCCACTGTTTTGGCAGGTTCACGCGGAAGGGACAAACAGTCGGGATTCAACAATCGATTGGCAGTCGTCCACAATCGATAAAACGCCATGCCAACTTGGAACTTATCGTGATTCTTTTTGTCAACGTTTTATCTCGATAAGAACAACTTTCGTGGAATTTGTAAACAACTCTAACTTGAACTCGTATTTATTGCGATACTTTTAAAACAATTAATTTCACGTTCGCTCGAAACGCTAAAAGCTACAAAGTGGTTTCGTGATGGTTGGAAATAGTTTCTTTGAAAATAGGACTTTTGTAAACATTGAAAACTATATGTCGTTTTAGTGATTTGATTATTTAGTTTTCGAATGAATTAAAAATTCTAATGCATACATTATGCATAAAGTACTTTCATTGGATAATATTTGCACAAAAGTGTGGAAAACTACCCTCCACGAAATTTTGTTGAAAATAACAGTAATATAATTAGTAGAATATTTATGAGGGTGGTAAAAAAACACCACTAAAACATATTTACTGATTCGTTGTATGGTGGATTTTATGGCCAAAATGTACAGCCTAAAGAATATATTATTTACAATGTAATTTCATTAATTTATGGCTTATATTGTTTTGTGAGCATAGACATTTAAAAAATTCTTTTTCAACTTCAAAACTGAAGTATTTTCGCAGATATATTTAAATACATATGCTTTTTAAAATATTGATTCGAATATTCAAATAATCTGTCAATATAAAACATCCTATACACCAGTTTTGAAAACTTTACACAATTATTTTAAATTCATAAAATTTCAGTTGTTCTAAATAAATATATGGTCCTTAAATCAACATTATTTTGTTCATAGCATATTGGTGACGTATTTGGGGTAACAAACATCAGTTTTATTTATCTATAGGCCTACAGCAAATAAAGAGGTAAATATCGTAGGGTATTTATGCAACTATTTAAGTAAAAAAACTACTTATTAAATTTTTTATCAAACTTGACTGAAAGTTAAGCATGCCGTCACAGGGGCATCTGTAATTTTGCATCGTTATTGTATAAATTAAATTAAGCAGCAATTAAAAGAATTGATTGTATTTCTAGGAAAACTGTTGTTTGGGTGCGTTATGTAGAGTTTAAAAGCTGGCTAAACTGTTAAAGATAAACCACAACTGTAACAGAAGCAGTTTTACTATACTCTTTATGAAAATTAAGATGGACGTTCCGCACCAGCAACAATAACAATGGTATAGTAGCCCAGTCGGTATAGGTTAAAACTACCAGTAATTTGCAATACGGCTGATTTTTTTTTATAAGTACCTTAAAGTATGTAGATTTTAATGTTAAAAAAAGTTTACCAGTCTATCGATTTCCCAAAGTCGAAAAAAAAATATTATTTTTATTATTATCGATTATTATTTTTTTTCGATTATCCTTAATATTTCGAGCTGGGATGAAGATAGAGAAAAATAAAAAATACCACCGTATTACTATAAGTTGAAATCTAATTCAAATATGAAGCGTTGGGTCATTCTAAATTGAATTGGCCGAATTTTAATATATCGAATTTAAACTTGACATGTGAGTTAAAATATATATTTTAAACATTTGTGCTGAGTCTCAGCTTGTTATCTTGAAAATGACCCGATCTAGAGCCACTTAACTTATCAATGGGTTTCTCGATTTTAGGAGTACCGGACCCACGAACTAATTTTAATCGGCTCCAGTTTAGAAAATTTTCTTCATATCAAAGTTTTTTTTACAAGTTAAATATATAGATTCAAACAAGTTCAAGGAGTATAAACCTTTTTCATTATTTACTTTTAAAAGCACAAGTAATTTAAAAAAGTATAATTTTAGACCTTTTTAGATTTTTTATCAAAACGCTTGAGTTGATCAGCTGCAGATTAGTAACTTTTTTAAATATAGTTTTTTTAAATAAGTATAGCAAAAAACAATTGTGTTTGTAACTTCTGTACCAATTTTTAAATCGATATGTTAAAAAATGTCGAAAATGGAGTCGTTGAATCCAAAAGCGTTAAAGTTAAAACGAGATAGGTAAAACAGAAGACTATTTTCAAGCGCCTCGTTTTTAAAAATAACAAAACTAAAAATCGTTCATACTTACTAAAAATATTTATACGGGTGTATTCAACTTGTAAAACAAATTTGATGTTGATATTCCAAAAATTGACGAAACTGGAATAGATTAAAATTAGTTCGTGGGTCCGGTACTCCTAAAATCGAGAGGCTCTAGATCGGGTCATTTTCAAGATAACAAGCTGAGACTCAGCATAAATGTTTAAAATACAAATTTTAACTCCTATGTCAAGTTTCAATTCCATATATTAAAATTCAGCCAATTTAGAATGAGCCAACGCTTCATGTATGAATGAGATTTCAACTTTTAGTGCTTTCCTCTGCTGCAAAATACATACCTGCATTATCGAATTTTTTCCAGACAAACCATTGCTCAGAGGAAAGAAGTACATATGACCTTTTTTATTGAAAAATACTTCCCCTACACGGTGGTATTTTTTATTTTTCTCTTTCTTCATCTCAGCTCGAAATATTAAGGATAATCGAGAAAAAATGATAATCGTTTTTTTTTCGACTTTGGGAAATCGATGGACTGGTAAACTTTTTTTATGTTAATCTACATACTTAAATGTACTTATAAAAAAATAATCAGCCGTATTGTAAATTACTGGAACTTTTGGTTTAAAATTACCCCTACCGACTGGCCTATGTGCTGGTGGCCGAATCTGTACTAACGAACTACGCCAAACCTTCACTGTCAGTTGATTCTATGAAATTGTAATATGCTTTCAAAGTAATGAAGTTCTTATTTAATCACCTTGTATAATCAATATGTTTAGAGTCGTACTATGAAGGCATCCTACATTCTTTGTATAGCTCAAACCACTTAATGTTATCATATAGCTTAGTAAAGGTTACAATAAACCTATGTTTTTACGCAAAGGAGTAGAGCAATTTGACGCCTCGGTAAATGGAATAAGATGTGTCTGTTTGATAACCATATGAGATGATCTCATTTTAATATAGTACTTCACTACGCTCGAATCTTATCGTGACGTTTATAATAAATTATTAGTGTTTTACTTTAAATGGTCCGGTACAAAAAATATTCAAGTAAATATGTGCTTTGCCTATGTATAAAACTGGACAAGGGTATCGTACCTCTACCACATAGAACCCCGAGAGCTGATTTGCTAAAATTTGTTAATGACAAGATCTGTAAACTAAGAGGCAACAATATACGCAGACCGGCATTTTTTACAACTGAGAAGTACTCTCAGTCACACTTTAACCCTTAACTGGGCGCGCGGGGTGTATTTTAACCCCCACGCAGGTAATTTTTGCCATAAAAAATAACTGGAGTTGGCTACACTGCCATACAGCTCAGTACCTTCCTAGGGTAGTGTGACACATCAACTAGTAATTTAGTTGTCTTCTTTCCTTATCAGAGGTCGGTGTACAGTCGGGTCAAAGATTTCTGGGGTGTATTCTACACCCCGCTCGCCTAGTTACGTACGTGTTTTGGGAACTATCTCTGTGCAATTTTAAGTATATATTCAACATATGTATCTAAAAAATCATAGTTCTATTTAAAATATTTCTTCAGTTTACATCATGAAATAAATATGTTTAATATTTCATATGATTTTATGTTGGTGAAATGTTTATGTTGTTCATTTTAAACTGTAAAATTGAAAATTAAGAGAAAATTTATTGTCTAACTTCCTTATTAGGTCAAATTTTAGATTATCAATAAACATTTTGTAAAACATATTTTTTGTTTTATTTGGAAGCCACTACTATTCAGAAAAATGATTTAAGATATTTCATAATGTACAACGAATATGTAACTAATTTTTTTTCAAAGGATGCACTTTTTAATCAAAAGATTTTAAGTTCTCAAAAAAATTACATAAAAAATCATGTTATGAAAAAATTAACGTTTTAAGCAATGAAATGATAATAAATGAGGTAGTACAAAAAGTATTTGTAGAAGGATTTTCAAATTTTTTTTTTATTTCTAAATAAAAATGGTTTTAATATGGGGGTATTTTTACACCCCACGCGCCCAGTTACGTTTCAAACAGAGGCGCGCCCACTTAAGGGTTAACGGGAAGAGAGTCATGCTTTCCGTGGTCGTTCAATGTGGCAAGCAGCTTGCTTGTTTGCTATTCAAACGTGTAACGTAAATATGTAAGGACACATCTATATATATATAAGTGCTTTTGACCTGACTGACATAAAATCAACCATTAGAGCAAAAACCATTTAAGATAAAAATACGACAATTTGAAGGTACAGTATATTTATATGAGTTTATGGACGCAAATTAAGAAAGAATTTTGAAAAAAAATTTTTAAAGCGTAAAAGTTTGGGGGTAAACTCTCAGCCCTAAAACAGACAAAACAGCTGATTCGCATCAAAAGCTAACAACACACGTTTGTTGAAAGCATTTACATTCTTTACCATAGCAACCAACTTAGTCAATTTACAATCAGTTAATTATTCTTCCAAAGCAATAGATTTTTTAGATTAGTTTAGCAAAATAAAAGCAAACACAAATATAGTGTCGACGAAAACAGGCTTACTTTATTACAATTTAAATGTCTTTGTCACATATCTACACTAATATTTTAAAGAGGTAAAGTTTGTTTGTATGTAGGGAATAATCTCTTTAACTACTGTACCGATTGAAAAAATAGTTTTACTAATAAAAAGCTACACTATACCTGAATAACACAGGCTATAGGCTAATTCATTTTGATAAACACATTTTTCATTTCAATATTTGTAAATTTAGTCGGAAATTTTAGGTTAGGCCTACACGGATAAACTGTCATATTTTCTAGAAGGTATTTACATTCGTTGCCATGGCAACCGATTGAATAAAATAACAGATAAAACAGCTGATTTCCATTAAAAGCTGATTTCAAACTTTGATGCAATAATTTCTAGGTTAGGTTTTTATTAAAGTGTAAACCTGAGCCTTGCTGGTTCTTTTGACCTTTATTATAACTGCTGATATAAAATATACGAAGTAGTTTGATTTGAACATTTAACATTATTTACCACTTTTATTATAAAGAAAACATAACATGATTATGTGTATAGAAAGTTCCAACGGGGTTGGCGTGCGGAGTTTCCTATAGTTATAAATAAAATAACTGATTTATATCAAAAACATAACAGAATTTTAGATTAGGACTATATTTCCCAGATTTTTTTTAAATAATTTGCATTTACCATGGCAACCAAATTTGCAAACTTAAAATTAGGTAACAATTATTATTCACAAATCACAGTTTTTTAAGTTAGGTAATAGAAAACACAAACAAATAAACGGTACCAGGAACTGGCACATACTTTCTCACAAATACATTAAGATTACTAAACAGATTCACTGTGACTTGTAGGGTGGGGTAGGAGAGTTTTTTTATTAAAGTTGGAGATTAACTAATAAATATTATTATTATTATTATTATCTAGAGAGAAAACTATTCGATCGATTTCGAAAAAAATTGCACCAAACACGTCAATTAGGTCTTTATAGATGCACGTAAAAAGGTTTTTAATTTTTTTTTTAAACAACCCGTTTTATGGCCAAAAAACCCCCAAAAATCAGTTATTATTATTAATATTATTAGCTAAACTAGAATTTTTAGAAAGATGCGGGGTTTTTTATATGGTAGGGCACATTAAAGGCTACAAATATGCCAAATTTTATCAAAATCGTTAGAGCCGTTTTTTTATTAAAAAATAATAACTGATTTTTGGGGGTGTTTTGGCCAAAAAGGGGGTTGTTTTTCAAAAAATTTCAAAACCTTTTTTCGCGCATCTATACAGGTCTACTGGACATGTCTGGTGCAAATTTGGTTGAAATCGATCGAATAGTTTTCTCTCTAGCTTTGTATACTTTTATTAAAGTAGGCGATTAACTAATAAATATTATTATTATTATCTAGAGAGAAAACTATTCGATCGATTTCGAACAAATTTGCACCAAACACGTCAATTAGGTCTTTATAGATGCACGTAAAAAAGTTTTGAAAAATTTTGAAAAACAACCCTCTTTATGGCCAAAAAACCCCCAAAAATCAGTTATTATTATTATTATTATTAGCTAAACGAGAATTTTTAGAAATATGCGGATTTTTGTATATGGTAGGGCACATTAAAAACTACAAATAAGCCAAATTTTATCAAAATCGTTAGAGCCGTTTTTTATAAAAAAAATAACTGATTTTTTGGGGGTTTTTTGGCCAAAAAGGGGGTTGTTTTTCAAAATTGTTCAATACCCTTTTTCGTGCATCTATACAGGCGTACTGGACATGTCGGGTGCAAATTTGGTTGAAATCGATCGAATAGTTTTCTCTCTAGCTTTGTCTACATACAGACATACATACAGACATACATACAGTCATACAGACATACAGACAGACATTTTGTAAAAACCACTTTTTTGGACTCAGGGGGTCCCAAAACGGATATTTCCACAAAAATCTCAGTATCGATTTTTTTTGCGATCACTATACTTTCTCTATACTACAGTATAGTGAGAAAGAAAAATTAACGAAAAATGCCTATAGTGTATTATAATTTATGGAAAAACCCTCTAGTATACATATATACACGTTTAGGATTAATCATAACCTCGAAAGTAAGATGGTAAATATTATACAAAAGCATAAATAAAATTATTAAGTTTACCCATTTTACCAGTTTGTCATAATAAACGTTTAGGAGTAACGGCATGGCCTAGACGAAAATCTAACCTAAAAATTAGAAGTACAAATTATTCAAAAGTATGCCATCTTCCGTTATGAAAATGCATCTGAGAAATAGCATACATGCAATTTTAGAGGTTAGAGTAAAAACTGGTGTTTGTTGAAACACCATAATTTTATTATCAGCTGAGTGAAGTATTTAAATGGACAAATTAAATGGTTGTACTGTTTTGGGCCTGGTAAAAACATAATTTTCTGCAAATGTCTGTATTTTCCCAAACATTTCCATACTCTTTAGAGTGTTATATATTCAATTATGAATTGTTGTTATATATAAGTTATTAACTATATAATATTGTATATGTATTTTTTATGTATTCAAATATTGAATTTTGTTGTCAGCCCACGTTCCCTTGATCCATGTTGTAGCATTACATTCAATAATTAATTTAAAATAATAATTTCTGTGTTATATAATAAATAAATTTATTTTAAATTAGTTATTAACCTTTTCACAAACTACTAGTTTACATATAAATCCCTGTTTTAATATTATTATTATCATTATAAAGTGTACATTTTCACGTAATTTTCCTTACCAGTTAAAATTATTTTGATCTAACCATAACCGTATCGTTTTCTTAAAATGTTCACTGTCAGCATAAAATACAAAATACAAATGTTTTATGCTTGACCAACACCTCCCCCGCCGCCAGCTTCCACCTTCCACCGGCGCTATTCACCTTCCAATTGTACCGCAAAGAAACCCAGACCATATTAGGATCTCATTCCCTTCGACAGATGTCAAGCTGGAAAACAAAGGAATTGACAAATATTACCGTCAGTGACCTCCATTGTTTCTAAACAACTTATTACCATAATCACGTGCTTGGTGCGTTGTACGCACGCTCTGTAAGGTGCGTGAACTGCGTGCATATATTGTAGCTAGGCTCGGTCAAAGGTCAGGGCACACCATATGTTCGGTCTAGTGTATTTATGGAGCCTCGCGGTGCTTAAATATTGTTAATATATTACTTTACCGTGGTAATTTAAAAACACGAGGAATTCCGCGCAAACGCATGCGTAGTAAAGATTACGCCGTTACTCCGTCTATGTGGTGAGAATACGTAAATAGACAAGAATTGCTGTTTACTGTCCTCTCTAAAAAAAAATAATAAATAGTCTTATCTCCTTGATATTACAGGTTTTAAATTATAAGTAAGTATAGCTGATTACAACAACCAAGTTATATCCCAAGTATGTACTGATGATGATGATGACTAAAGGGCACCGAAACGCGTTTGACTATTACACGTATTTTTAGAGAAAATGTGTTTATCTATATATATAAAAGCGAAATACCACTTACTCACTGACTCACTCATAACGATTTCTCCAAAAACTACCGAAAGGATTGAAATGAAATTTGGTATGTAGCTTCCTCTAGGGCCATAGGTGCTCACTAAGAAAGGGTTTGAAAAAATTCGAAATTTTAGGGGGTTTGGGGATCAAAGTTATTAAAAACGATTTCTTCAAAACTACCGAACGGATTGGAATGAAATTTGGTATGTAGCTTAATCTAGGACCATAGGTGCTTACTAAGAAAGGGTTTGAAAAAGTTAGAAATTTTAGGGGGGATCAAAGTTATTAAATCACGATTTCTTCAAAACTACCGAACGGATTGGAATGAAATTTGGTATGTAGCTTCCTCTAGGGCCATAAGAGTTCATTAAAAAAAGGTTTAAAAAATTTTAGGAGTGTTTGGGGGGTAAAAATTACTAAATCACGATTTCTCCAAAATTACTGAACAGATTAAAATGGAATTTGGTATGTCGCTTCCTCTAGGGCCATAGGCGCTCGCTAAGAAAGGGTATGACAAATTTCGAAATTTTAGGAGGGGTTTGGGGGGATCAAAGTTACTAAAATCATAATTTCAGATCTTTTATTATTATGACAATAGTGTTTTTATTATTTAAGATCTATATATATAAAAGCCAAATACCACTCACTGACTGAACACTTAATACAATTACCAAAAATTACATGAAAATACCAACCACCACGGGCAACGCCGTACGGGTCAGCTAGTGGGTAAATATAACTATGCATTCGCTCCCATCACCTAAATTTTCTATAAACCTAAATAAAGCCAAACCATTTTACAACAATTTACTAGGTCATCAGAAGTTCCTTTTATCTTTCTTTTTAAAAGAATCTTTTCTCCTAAAAAATGGGGAATGTTCAGCTACACACACCATTTTCACCTTACAGAAGTAATTTTGATAATTTTTCCCAAAAAAAACGTAATTTGTAGCTCAAATGTCGCATTTTACGTAAAATCTCGTACTTCTAGGTATATAAAATAAATGTTCAGAGTGTTGTCGTGTACTTAAGTTACAAATATTGAGTTATTAATTAAAATTTAAATTTGATATTAGGCCTATAGAATTCTAAAAAAACCTGAAATTTGCCAATTTTTGTTGAAAAGTGTTATACCCCACTTGAGACACAGCCCCAAAATCAACTGATTAAAACAATTAGTGTTTAGAGGATTATTTTCTAATTTCAATTTGGGTGGAATTGTTGCTACTCCTAGTATTTTGTCAATTTTATATCCAACAACTAATAAGCCTCGTGAAAAATCAAAGGTAGATTAATTAGATTCACATCAGAAATACGTCATTTATAGAAATACTATTTAAAAACAACAACGTTTATGTAGGCCTACCTAACTATGATGAGGGGATTTTTAACTTCCCTTTGCAATTATAAGGATTATTTAGATATGATTTCATAAAACTGTAGGACTATTTGTTATAAGTTTTATTTATACACATTCACTTTATTATTATTACACTTCATTATTATTATTCTTTATTGCACTTTTATTATATATCAAAATAAAGATAACAATATTATGTTTTAATTGCTTTTTATTTCATATTGATACATTACATGATTTAGAAGTTATTAATATTATAACTAAGACATTAATAATCGAATCAATGTAGCCTATGTTATACGAAGATGTACGAATTTTTCCGATACTAAACAAATGGAAATCTTCTTTAAATTTGTATAAATGAATATATTGATGATAAAATGTTGTATTTATTTTAATTTTTTAACCTCAAAGCAAATTATTACGTACGAACAGAATACACACGCTTTCATAGGAGTTGATTGTTTAGTCATTAAGTTTATTAGATAATGTAATCTGAAATAGATGATTCCGGCAACCCAGACAGTGTGCTGATTAAAGATGTTATATTTTATTTCTTTATACTTTAGTTAATTCCGGATCAATTTCAGTTGAAAAAACCCGTGATAATACACAGCCCAACATGTGAAATCTAAAAATATTGTGGTTTACAAACGTACAAACGCATAATTATTCGTTATAATGTAGAATACTGTAAATAAAAGGAAAACAGTTAAGAACAGTGCAATGCGCAACAGTCTTTTCAGTCAGTTGGGAAAAGTTGCGTTACTTTAATAATTAATACACCATGATTATTGTCCACATTATTTCTTTACTATATTAAGTATCTAGTAAAAACTAAATTTGGTTTTCAGTACATATTTGTAAGTTTGCTATTGAAAGAAATCCTCGTGTCAAGGGTCTGCTGTAGTGGCGGCCATCTTGGATTTGTATCCCGTAAGAGCAATGTTAAATTTAAAACCATTTATGCCGTTAATTTTTATCATAAAATTGTTTACAAAGTCTCATTTTAACCACAATCACATTACGCATCCGTTTTGCGCTTCATGTGTTTTTAAATTCCGTTCATTTTTCATGTAAATTGACATATTTTATGTACGAAATTTAAACTTTTTTCCTTACACAATGAAAAATCATTAATTAAAAGTGAATCGCAAGCCAGATCCGCAATTTTATAAAGAATATTTAGTTTTTTTGTCAGCACTCAATTACAAAGGATGGATTTATAAAATGGTTTTAAACGAGGCAATATCAAAGCGCTCAGCTGCAAGAAGTTGCACTGTTTAGATACGGCTATAGAGTGAAACCCTGGAGTCGCCGGTTGCTCTCTCTGTTATTAGAGCAGACCCTTAAGAAGTTATATACGAAATAGTAATGTTAAAATATAAACCTTCATACTGACTGCGAGTTGTAATCGTACAGCCATCGGGATAAGATATCTACGGGCAGAAATCTTGAATAGGGTTTATGATCGCGATCTCACGATAGCCTATACTTGTAAACGACAGATCACCTGAACCTATCTGAGATGCATATCAGCAATATACGATATTGACGTAGCGACAATGCAGTCCAACGTTTGCGGCTATAGCGTATGGAAAAATGTATTTAAAATAATATAGTTTGAAATAAAACAAATAGAATAATAAATAAAATTTAGAATTAGATAAATATATCTTTGATTATATATGTTGTGTTTCGTACTAGGAGAGTTCACAAAAATAACATTTGCAGCTTTTAGATATACTCTTAATTTTACTAATTTACTGAACTGACAATTATTGTTTTTAAAAACCATTGTTTATTGTAGGCACAATATATTTATAATGCAACCACTTTTAATTTACAAACGCATAAATGTAACAGTTAAAACACAACTTACGAAATGAGGAAGCGCAATGTTTACTTCAGAGGTATTACTAAGTAAACTGTTTTAACACAAGTTACGAAATGAGGAAGCACAATGTCCATTTCAGAGGTATTACTAAGTAAACTATTTTAACACAAGCTACGAAATGAAGAAGCACAATGTCCATTTAAAGGGTATTACCAGGTAACTATATACTCTGCTATACTCACATGTGTATTATATATAGTAGAGGGTGACGGAATGGAGCGGGACGGTAAAATACGATTTACCGCCCGCCATTTTTAAACGAGGTGCGCCTATTTTTACACTTCAAAAATAAGTATATACACTTAACTTCTGACTAAAAGGTTGCTCTCCCAAATTTATAATATGTCGTCTCTGTAAGTTGTAATTAGTAAAAAACCAAACAAATCAATTGACTTAAATACAAATTAAGAGGAAATTAAATTGACCGCAAAAATTCAATTAAACTGCGTAAACTACCAAATGTTTTAATTCTGTTTTCGTGGAGAAATTCCGATAAACCGAAAGATTAAACCAGATCCCTGAAACTATTCAAGTCAGGTTAATTAATCTTGGCTTCGAACTTTATTCAACGATCCAACGCGTTCACAAGAAACCAAACCGAGTTCTCGTTAAACGTGAGTTGAAATGTTCAACGACGGATTATTTATTTCAAGTTAAAACTATATTAAACAAAACATCAAAATAGGAATCTTGAGACAATTTACTGTTAAATGTATGCGAGTATATGTTAAAATAAATTGTGCGAAAGTTCAGCTATAAGAAAGTTTGAATAACGCGTGAAACGTTCTGGATCGAATGCCATCCTGAAAGTTTTAGAAGTACAGTGGCGCGTGACAAAAAGATGCAGTAAAAACAAAACAGGTGTTAAACAAATACGATTATTACACTTGATCTGTATAGGGCAGTCGGTAGTGGTAATTTTAGACCAGAAAGTCCAGTAATTTACAATACGGCTGATTTTTTTTATAAGTACATTAAAGTATGTATATTAACATAAAAAATTTTTACCAGTCTATCGATTTCCCAAAGTCGAAAAAACAAATCGATTATCATGTTTTCGATTATCCTTAATATTTCGAGCTGGGATGAAGATAGAGAAAAATAAAAACCACCACCGTGTAGGGGAGGTATTTTTCAATAAAAAAGGTCATATGTATTTATTTCGTCCGAGCAATGGTTTGTCTGGAAAAAATTCGAGGTATGTATTTTGCAGCAGGGGAAATCACTAAAAGGAGACATCTCATAATATATGAAGCGTTGACTCATTCTAAATTGGCCAAATTTTAATGTATCGAATTGAAACTTGACATAGGAGTTAAAATATATATATTTTAAACATTTATGCTTAGTCTCAGCTTGTTATCTTGAAAACTACAAAAACTAGAGCCACTTGACTCCTAATATCGAGAAACCCGTTGATAAGTCAAGTGGCTCTAGATCGGGTCATTTTCAAGATAACAAGCTGAGACTCAGCATAAATGTTTAAAATATATATTTTAACTCCTATGTCAAGTTTCAATTCGATATATTAAAATTTGGCCAATTTAGAATGAGCCAACGCTTCATATATGAATGAGATGTCTCCTTTTAGCGATTTCCCCTGCTGCAAAATACATACCTGCACTATCGAATTTTTTCCTGACAAACCATAGCTCGGATGAAATAAATACATATAACATTTTTTATTGAAAAATACCTCCCCTACACGGTGGTATTTTTCACTATCTGCATCCCAGCTCGAAATATTAAGGACAATCGAAAAAAAAAAATGATAATCGATTTTTTTTCGACTTTGGGAAATCGATAGACTGGTAAACTTTTTCTTATGTTAATCTACATAATTTAAGGTACTTATAAAAAAAATCAGCCGTATTGCAAATTACTGGTAGTTGTAACCTACACCGTCTGGGCTATCTTGACATTCTTTCGCTTTACACCTCTCTGGAAAGTAAGATATTATTATCAACAACTCGTTAAGATAACCATCCAACCGATAACAATAACCATTACGGTAATTAATTATACATTTGAGTGGACACCAGTAAAAGGAAGCGAAGGCTTCCAAAACTTTATATCAGCTAAAGTCTTCAGCGTATAACAATTCTAACTAACTACATTGGTATTCTAAAAATAAAAAACACAGAGCATAATTCTCACGAAAATAGATACAATAGTCAAACGCGTTTCAACGACCAAATTTTAACGCGTTCAGTGACATTTGAATACATTGGTACATTGGAATTTTTTTGCAATTTTGCTGCAGTGCTTTTTCAAATAGAGAGTATGTGTGCCAACATGTACTAGATTTAATTTGGGAATATATTTGGAAAGTAAATGTAACAAAATTGTTTGAAAAAATTAGCTTTGATACATTTGTTTTGAAAATTCATACCCACAGAGAGTGTATTAAAATAGAGACGGTCAACTTATTTGGTCTTCTATAATGAGAGTAGTTTATAACTGTGTGACAAATGCCATTGTGATTCCTTATCCGTTTCGTAAAAAAAACGACAGGGATGCTGCAATGGTTCCATTTCTTGAATTTAGGTTACAAAATCCTAAAAAATAGACAAACTATACAATTTAGGTAAAAGTAAAAGTGCACAAAAAATTACTTTGATCTTAAACACCTTAATTTCCGAAAGAAAGATTATTATTGTTTAAAATCCATTCTGTGGTGTCCAAGTCACTTTAATAAATTATATATAATTATAAATTAATATCATTACTACATCCGTCAGGTCTACATCCAATATTACCTAGTATATCCGTCTTATGACTTCGTTCGCTTCTATTCTAAGACGCGTTTCGGGTCCGTGGTCCCATCCGCAGTTAATTCGCTCCGTTGGAGGTCGTTAAATATTTATATTATAAAAACAAACACACGAACACAAGTAACATTCAATAAGCACATACATACAAACAAATATAAACATATTTTGGTAGGTGTTTGTAATATAAACATTTAACTACCTCCAACGGAGCGAAATAACTGAGGATGGGACCACGGACCCGAAACGCATAATGTTTTACGATTTTTTTAAACAGTATTATTACACTTTCATGTGAGGTCAACTCAGAATGCATTAATGAAAATACTTTTAATAATATTTTTATAAAAACAAGCGGAGGTATCGACTGACACTCTTCAATAATTGACAAACTCGCCCCGAAGCTAAAGGTATAAAATTGGGCACAGATCTGATGTTTCGTAGAAATCAATTAACCAATTAGAAAAAGTATGTGTTGTTTCGGTGTATTTGTGATTGAGAAAGTTGAATCGAGCCAACAATTCCAACACAAAACGCAAACATTCTTATACTTTCCTTTATGCTAGAGAAATTACATTTTACATTCGTTTAGCAAGTGATAAATATGAATACTATAACACTCCGTTCGGATTGTGTCTGACGGATGGAAAATAAGTTTCCGTAGTAGAAAAAGTAATGAACTCACATTTAGATGCTGACATCAGTCTAAGAGATGGAAATTGGGTCACTGCCCTAAACAAAATAAATAATTCGACCACGCAGGTGAACCGCTGACGTGAGTTGAGCAAATTTCAAAAATTAAGTTTATAGGCCTATATTTTAGGGTTTCAACCAACAATTTGGGAAATAGGTGTATTCACGACGGTGCTGAATAGCCGCAAAATGGTCTTCAATACACAAAGCATAACGTGCTTCGCACGCCATTCCGAATATTGGGAGTATCTTCAATACACAAAGCATTGCGTCTTTCGCACGCCATTCCGAGTATGGGGAGTATCTTCAATACACAATGCATTGCGTGTTTCGCACGCCAACCCCACGGTAGAATCCACCAAATGGCTTTGAACCGGGTACTTTTAATGATATTTTACGTTTTGATCGATTTTGGGGAAACCAAGCAAGCTATAAGGTCGCGTAAAAAAACAAAATGTGCAGAATAACATCCTATATTTATATATGTAGAAAAACTTTTAAAAAAAATCATTCTCATAGGGAAAATCTAAAAAAATCTATCGTGCTTCCGGTTGTTGGATTTTTTGGCTAACAAACTCGTCCGAGCGACGTAGACAACCAACGTGTGTACCAAATTTGAACCAAATCGGACTTAAAATGCGGCAGTTAGAGTGCGAACACATATATACATATATAAATATATATATATATATATATATGATTTTAATGACATCCCAAAACGTGTTCTGGGGATCATGATCGGTGCTCATTTGCTACTCCCGACCTTGGGTCTTACCATAACGGCCACTGCAATAGCTCATTTTACCTATGGAAATTTACTAATGAGAATGAAAATGACAAACAACACAACGAATATATTAGCGAAATTCCATAGGAAAAATGAGCTATTGCAGTGACTCTTATGATGAGCCCCGATGAGCACTGATCATGGTCCCCAGATCACCTTTTGGGATCATTAAAAACTTTATGTATATGTGTGTTAGTGTAAGCACTCTATCGGCCGCATTTTAGTCAGATTTGGTACACACGTTGGTGTTTTAAGTCGCTCGGACGAGTTCGTTAACCAAAAAAATCCAACGAACGGAAGCACGTTTTTTGACCGCAATTAAAAATATTTTGAGATTTTTCGTGCTAAAATGAAACTTCTTGGGGTTTTATCTAAAAGAAATAAACATAAGAGATTATTCTGAACATTTTGTTTTTTACACGACCTTACATCCCATTTGGTTGTTCCAAAATCGATAAAAACGTAAAATACCATAAAATAGCGCTGGTATTATTTACTTCGCGAAGCAGTCCACACTCCGAGATGGCAAGGTCGAAATACAAACTCACAAAGCTGTGAACGGAACGAAGCAGACGGAGCTGGAGGATGAGTATTTC
>JAGFPH010002427.1:1374-15202 GCA_018207615.1 Philaenus spumarius | reverse complement strand
TTAAAAGTAACGGCCATGTGAAAAAAATATGTATAATAACACATTAATATAACATTAAAGTAAAATAACTGTTTAAGTTAAAAGTAACGGCCATGTGGAAAAAATATGTATAATAACACATTAAATAACATTAAAGTAAAATAACTGTTTAAGTTAAAAGTAACGGCCATGTGAAAAAAATATGTATAATAACACATTAAATAACATTAAAGTAAAATAACTGTTTAAGTTAAAAGTAACGGCCATGTGAAAAAAATACGTATAATAACACATTAAATAACATTAAAGTAAAATAACTGTTTAAGTTAAAAGTAACGGCCATGTGAAAAAATATGTATAATAACACATTAATATAACATTAAAGTAAAATAACTGTTTAAGTTAAAAGTAACGGCCATATGAAATTAAGTTAGATCACTGTATAATATGTATATATTAATAATTTTAAATATAATAATACAATTATTACAAAATAAGGAGAACACTAACAATGTCACATAATTCATTTGTTTAAATTTATAACGATAGTAAAAATCATTAAACTGTCACAAAATATGTGTTAAACAATTTGTATATCTTGAGATTCTACAAAAAAGGTCCGTATACTTTTTCCCGCAAATTATTGTTTGTGTGGAATCACGATTTAAAAAAAATCTAAATAGTAACACGCATTCATAATATGCACTACTTGTTTTATTTCAAGGCTGTTTTCGTTTCCAGTAAGAAGCAGCTAAACTGAATTTCCAACAAGAAAATATTTATGCATACAAAATAAATGTTTTTGCTTTAATAGAAAATATATACATAATCCTAATACAGAAGGATATCTCGTATCATTCAGCACAAAATTGTTGGCGGAAGCTTAGATGTACGTTGTTGTGCATTCGTAAATTTGCACTACCGTTCGAGGGTTTGAAATTTTTTCTTGCGATTTATTTTTTTTAGCACAGAAAGTCCACATGGTGTTACTACAGTATATAACTAATTGTTGTAACCCTAAAACTAAAACAATATTACAAACGGTATGCAAATAGTATTTGTCAAATGTTACAAAAGTTGCCTAGACAAGTTAACTTCGTAATTGAAATATTATTTTTCATTAAAGTATACGATCGTTTGAAAATAATCGTTAATTGTCTAATAGTCAATCCATTTGTCTAATTTCGAATGATCTTAAAAATCATTAAACTACCTTTAGCCCAGTCGGTGTAGGTTACAACTACCAGCAATTTGCAATACGGCTGATTTTTTTTATAAGTACCTTAAAGTATGTATTAATATAAAAAAAGTTTACCAGTCTATCGAGTTCCCAAAGATATTCCTTAATACTTCGAGCTGGGATGAAGATAGAGAAAAATAAAAAATACTACCATGTAGGGGACGTATTTTTCAATAAAAAAGGTCATTTGTATTTATTTCGTCCGAGCAATGGTTTGTCTGGAAAAAATTCGATAATGCTGGTATGTATTTTGCAGCAGGGGAAATCACTAAAAGGGGGAAATCTCATTCATGTATGAAGCGTTGGCTCGTTCTAAATTGGCTGAATTTTAATATATCGAATTGAAACATGACATAGGAGTTAAAATATATATTTTAAACGATTGATAGTGACGACCGAAGGTACTTGGTAGAATTCCATTATAATTAAAGGACAAACACAATTTTTTTGTAATTTCTACAATTTTTTATTGAGTCTTGCCGACCAAGGTTAGATCAGGTAGAATTTTTTTCCAACTCGCCTCTACTAAACCCATTGTCAACCTTATGACCATACTCACCCCACGCCCCCTTCCACTATCTTTCCTTTTTCTTTGTTGTGAGTAACTGTTCTATGTTTTAAACACGTTTGTTTTCTAATATTCTTCAGCCTGTAAAACTGCCTCGTCAATGCCGTCACGGGCGAAACCTTGGTCGGCAAGACTCAATAAAAAATTGTAGAAATTACAAAAAAATTGTGTTTGTCCTTTAATTATATTTTAAACATTTATGCTGAGTCTCAGCTTGTTTTTTTGAAAATGACCCGATCTAGAGCCACTTGACTTATCATTTGGTTTCTCGATTTTTATAGTACCGGACCCACCAACTCATTTTAAACAGCTCCAGTTTAGAAAATTTTCAAAATATCAACCTGAAAGTTTTTTACAAGTTAAATATATAGATTCAAACAAGATCAAGGAGTAGAAACCTTTTTTATTATTTACTTTTTAAAGCACAAGTAACTTAAAAAAGTATAATTTTAGACCTTTTTAGATTTTTCATAAAAACGCTTGAGTTAATTAATAATCGGCTGCAGATTAGTCAATTTGTTTAATGAAGTTTTTAATATAAGTATAGCAAAAAACAATTGTGTTTGTAACATCTGTACCAATTTTGAAATCGATATGTTCAAAAATGTCGAAAATGGAGTCGTTGAATCTAAAGGTGTTATAGTTAAAACGAGATAAGTAAAACAGAAGACTATTTATTTTTCAAGTGCCTCATTTTTAAAAATAACATGAAAAAAATCGTTCATACTTACTAAGAATATTTATACGGTAGTATTCAACTTGTAAAACAAATTTGATGTTGATATTCCAAAAATTGACGAAACTGGAATAGATTGACATTAGTTTGTGGGTCCGGTACTCCTAAAATCGAGAAACCCATTGATAAGTCAAGTGGCTCTAGATCGGGTCATTTTCAAGATAACAAGCTGAGACTCAGCATAAATGTTTAAAATATATATTTTAACTCCTATGTCAAGTTTCAATTCGATATATTAAAATTCAGCCAATTTAGAATGAGCCAACGCTTCATACATGAATGACATTTCCCCCTTTTAGTGATTTCCCCTGCTGCAAAATACATACCTGCATTATCGAATGTTTTCCAGACAAACCATTCTTCGGATGAAATAAATACATATGACCTTTTTTATTGAAAAATACCTCCCCTACACTGCGGTATTTTTTATTTTTCTCTATCTTCACCCTAGCTCAAAATATTAAGGATAATCGAAAAAAACAAATTTATCGATTTTTTTCGACTTTGGGAAATTGATAGACTGGTAAACTTTTGTTTATGTTAATCTACATACTTTAATGTACTTATAAAAAGACAATCAGCCGTATTGTAAATTACTGGAACTTTTGGTCTAAAATTACCCCTACCGACTGGTTAAGTTAGTTGTTATACAAATTGTACATAATGAGATTCCCTACTAAAAAGATTCTTATACCTTTTCCCCGGGACTGTATCGCGATTTAAAACATTGTAAATACGCCCATGCACAGTACTTTCCAACAAAAAGCAGGAATAAATACAAAATAAATGTTTTCCCTTTAAGGAAAATTATATAAGGAATGCAATTAGAAAGACAACCCGTATCATCCAGCGCAAAATTGTAAACGTAAGCTTAATTTTACATTCGTTTTGTAAATTTGCAGTCCAATTCAAGCTTTTGATAGATTCTTGTTTCGCCATTTCTATTTCTTGGATTAGAAAGTACGGACAGTACTGATACAGTTATACGCTGTCTTGAGATAAATTAACTAATACATTATATAACAGTTTAATCTACTCGGCAGAGCGCAGGTGGTTAGATCAACCCTTTCCTTATGAACTGTAAACAGTTAAGTTCTGGCTTTATATTCTGTGTGTACACTTGTCCTAATGGTCACACAGAATTGTTATGTAAGCTGCCAGTTTTATTAGAAAGGATGACGAACGTGATGACACGTGTCAAACCCCCCCCCCCTCCTTCCCCCGTATAATATTTTATGACGGGGGCCTGGTTGTTTTCATTCGTTTTATGACAACCCAGTGATATATTCTCGTAATACCCGAGAACGAAATCCTGTGTTTGGCAGCCATTTGAATAAGTGCGGTTTTGTTGTGTTCGCATTTGAATGTTGACAAAATTGTTTAAGTTAAGGCTTAACTAGCTGATGCGTGCGAATATTTCGCAAGTGTTTTAGTATGCCTAGTTGCCTGATTTAATAGATTGATTTAATTAAGTAAATTTCGTCTAATTTGAACGACTGAGTCCAATATAAAAAGTATGAAACACGTATAGAAAAACATTTCCATTACCAATTATACGTTTCAAGTACCAGAATTAAATCCACGGCTTTTACCGTGGTGACCGATGGCAATATATTTGGTACATGCTGGCAGCACCTTCGTGGGTAGATCAATAGTTGTTTGAAACCCAAAAATATTTATAGGCTGCGTGGTCGAATTATTTATTAATACTAAAAATTAAAAACTGCATTATTTGCTGAACGTCTGTAGGAATTTTTCTCACCTCCACCCATTAAACTTGTATGTATAGTTAAATAAAATACTGTAATTTAAAACCAAAAAAGGTATCCATATGAAAATTTACTTATGAGACCATGCGTGTATTCATAATTATTATTTTTAATTCTACAAAAATCGGCGAAATATTTTTGACTAGTTCTCTCACAAAATTATACTGTGATGTACCGCAACAATTCTTCATGTGTTAATTTATAACATTGCTTATTGTTAAGAACAAAAAAAGAGCCAAATACAATCCTACTGATGCATACAGGCTGAAGTCTGTTGGAATAGACAAACAGTTTTACAAAACTGAATATAGAACTCTCAAAACTTCAACGCTCTTGAATTACTCCATCGAGATGAAATTAATTATTTACACAAATTTATGTTCACGCTTGTTAAATTTACATACAAATTGAAGGGACCTAATTGGCTGAGAAACGTCCGGTCGGCGTAATTAATTTTCCTAGTAATTCCAAAGCTTGGGCAGTGGAAATAAAGTCATAAACTTTGAGGATAAACTATCAAAATAATATTCATGAGGCACTTAAACAGTTGATATAACTGTTTCGGCTTCGTAACTATGCGGCGTTTCTGGATGGACGACGAAGTATTTCTATTTGATTAGGCCGACAGATGTGTTGCAATTTAATGTTTTTGTAATAAATACATTTTTGTTACAGTGATCTATTCAACGTAAAAGTGAAAACCCGTTTAAAAAGATGCGCGCAAAATATTTGAAAGTACTGTATATGTAAAATATTTATTTTGTTCGTCTATGTTTTTGTTATTCTGAGAAGATGATAATGTATTAACTACAATACTATTCTAGTTTATAAATTTTATATTTGTAAATACTAATTAAAAATAAGAAATAATAAAGAATACAAATATGGTGTTTAAAGAAGTGCACTGTTTACAAACAGGTAGGTTGCAGTTGACCCTCACACGCAGCCTTTAAATGAGACTAGCTGTCCCGGCAATGTTTCGCTATTGCATGATTATTTTGGTGAAATAAATGCGACAAATGATCGTGATTTAGTAAATTTGACCCCCCCCCCCCTAAGATTTCGAATTTTTTAAAACCCTTTCTTAGTGAGCACCTGTGGCCCTAGAGGAAGCTACATACCAAATTTCGTTCTAATCCTTTCAGTAATTTTTGAGAAATCTTGATTTAGTAAATTTGACCCCCAATTTTTTGAAAACCTTTCTTAGTTAACACCTATGGCCCTAGAAGAAGCTACATACCAAATTTCGTTCCAATCCGTTCAGTAGTTTTGGAGAAATCTAGATTTTTATTTACTTTGATCCCCCCCAAACCCTCCTAAAATTTCGAATGTTTTTAAACTCTTTCTTAGCGAGCGCCTATGGCCTAGAGGAAGCTTTTTTTCTTTTTTTTCCGGAGCGAGGGTGGAAGCTCTGCCAGCCAACATCAAGGTTCGGCACCTCTCGATAGTGTGGAGATCGCATCCACTAAACCATCCCCGCTCTGTCATCGGCGCCATCCTGGGACTGCTGTGGCATTACTTCAGGATGGTCGCCTGACTATCTGTATGTTTTCACCTATATTCTACTCTCTTCTTCCTTTTGGCTCAACACCGATCTTGCCCATTTTGCAACTTCTCGCCACTGGTGTTTCTTGGCCATCATAAAATTGGCAATGGATGTCACATCTGGTACTATCCCTACCTTTTTTTCCAGATCATTCCTATCTCTCTGCCATCGTAGGCAATGGAAGAACGTATGTTCCACGGAATCTTCTTCTCCACAGTATTTACACCTAGGATCTTCCCGAATTTTTAAACGGTGTAGATAGACCCCGAATTCGCCATGTCCCGTGAACAGCTGAGTTGTGTAATAGTCCATCTCTCCATGTTTCCTTTCGTACCACTTCCCTACGTCAGGGATTAGTCTTTTGGTCCATTGTCCCACTTCTATGTTTAGCCATTTTTTGTCCCACATCGTGCCTGCCATTTTTCCGTGGTCATCTTCCTCAGCTCCTTCCTCGGTATAAAATTCTGCGCCATTTCTTTAACAGTCCTCTTTTCCACAAGCAGATCAATCGGTAGCATTCCTGCTATTACCAAAGCCGCCATAGTCGACACCGTCCTATAGGCACTTATTGTTTTTATTGCCATTCTTCTCTGAATTACTTCTAACATGGCTTTGTATTTTTTAAGTTTAAGCGCTTTCCGCCATACTGGAGCTGCATACAGTACTATCGACATCGCTGCTCCTGCTAAGACTTTTCTTTTACTACTCCTCGGACCCCCAAGGTTAGTCATCAGTCTTTCTAGGGACTTCACCACTCTCACCGTCTTTTCCGAAACCTCTCTAACATGCTGCGTCATTTTCGCACCTCTATCAAACGTCACTCCTAGGTATTTCGCTCCTTTGCTTTCCATTACCTCTTGCCCTCCAATCAGTATTGTAAAGTTCCTTATACTTCTTTTAGCCACCAGCAGAACTACTTCCGTTTTATTTGGTGTAATTGCCAAATCCATCTTCTTTAGCCAATCGCAGATGGCCTAGAGGAAGCTACATACCAAATTTCATTCCAATCTGTTCGGCAATTTTGGAGAAATCGTGATTTAGTAATTTTTATCCCCCAAACCACACTAAAATTTCAAATTTTTAAAACCCTTTTTTAGTGAACACTTATGGCCCTAAGGGAAGCTACATACCAAATTTCATTCCAATCCATTCGGTAGTTTTGAAGACATCTTATTTAATAACTTTGATCCCTCCAAACCGCCCTAAAATTTCGAAATTTTTCAAACCCTTTCTTAGTAAGCACCTATGGCCCTAGAGGAAGCTACATACAAAATTTCATTCCAATCCGTTCGGTAGTTTTAGAGAAATCGTGATGAGTGAGTCAGTGGTATTTCGCTTTTATATATATACTAGCTGACTCGTACGGCGTTGCCCGTGGTGGTTCATATTTTCAGTCTTTTTAACGTAATTGTATTCTTTTTAAAGTGTTCAGTCAGTGAGTGGTATTTGGCTTTTATAAATATATAGATCTTAAATAATACAAGCACTATTGTCATAAAAAAAACTTTAATCCCTCCAAACCCCTCCTAAAATTTCAAAATTGTTCATACCCTTTCTTAGTGAGCACCTATGGCCCTAGAGGAAGCTACATAACAAATTTCATTCCAATCCGTTCTGTAGTTTTGAAGAAATCGTGATTTAATAACTTTAATCCCCCAAACCCCCCTAAAATTTCCAATTTTTCAAACCCTTTCTTATTGAGCACCTATGGCCCTAGAGGAAGCTACATACCAAATTTAATTTCAATCCGTTTAGTAGTTTTTGAGATATCGTGATGAGTGAGTCAGTGAGTGAGTGGTATTTCGCTTTTATATATATAGATAACTTCATGGGCTGTCAATTCAACTTCAAAATTAGTCTGACGGGTTGAACTTAGTTTAAAAAATCTTTGATCTGCCGAAAGAAGAAGCTGTTTGTCAGTTTGGCTGGAATCGTGATTTATTTGTAATTGAAACTAATTTTGTTAGGTTTCAACTCGTCGATGATTAAATTGAAAACAGTCATTCTGAGAGTACCACGAAAATTAAAAAAAAAATGAAAAGAGTTGTTTCTCATGAGTGAAACTGTGTCGGTTGAAAAAATATACATAAAATGTAAATGAGAATGACTGATTTTCAACATTTATTATTTTAAGTGTTTTGATCTGGTTATTGTGCAACTAATATAGAAGAGAAAACCGTAGGTGATAAGTAATGAACTATAATTTTAGAGGCTTTTACCTCGAGATCACAGTCAACTACTATACTTGTCAGTTCCAAGGCTACACTGGGAACTGGCTATCTCATCAGTTACAAAACTGCCATTGCACACTCAAAATATTAAAAATAAACTAATGGTTTCATTTTAGCCAAATTAGCGAAATATTACGAAAGGCATAAACTGTTCGGTTTTATAACAGGAAACTTCTTAGGATTTTCACTGTTCTACTAATTTTTCGTCCCACCTCCAGATTATACCTCTGCTCTTTTGGTTGGGCCACGATGGCCGTGGTTGTTAAGGCGTCAATTCTTTATCAAATCGCCATGGCAACCATCAATGGAAAAGTTCCGGGTTCAATTCCCATTGACCCCGGATAATTTTCTAAATGGTTTCTTAACAGACATCGTTGGCTGTGGTTAGGATTCCACGTAAAACTGTAGGTCCCGTCTTCATTAGCCTTAAGTGCAAAACAGCAGGACGTTAAACAAAAAAATCTGCTCTTTTGGACCAGCTAACCGTACTAATGTTAACAGTTTGATAGTTTTTAATACCTCATAAATAATGTAACATGCTGGTAAAATACTGTAAACATTTTTATCTAAAATTAAATTATAAACTTTATTCTTTCCTTTCTTATAATGCTATCCCCCGCTTTAAGTAGCTCTAAATCAAATTCTATGAATAATGAGTAAACGTTATAAAAGGTTTTAAACGTCAATGACACTTTTAACTCTGAAATGTGCAAATCGATTACACTATATTTACGACAATCGATGTTGTCACTTATCTCAGGTATTGGCAAACATCCAAGAGACAATCGATCTTATCCTGTCTGAGTGACCCAGTCTTTATTCATAAAAGATATATTTAATTCACGGTGGACATGAAATCTGTACAGCACTGGTTTAATTAGTTTTCAAAATACATAATTTTTTCAAACAAAAAAGAAGAATCTATTGTGGGTTTGTTTTAATTAGCGAATTTCCATAGGAAAAATTAGCTATTGCAGTGGCCCTTATGGTAAGACCCAAGGTCGGGAGTAGCAAATGAGCACCGATCATGGTCTACAGAACACGTTTTGGGGTGTCATTAAAAATCATATATATGTGTTCGCACTCCAGCGGCCGCATTTTAAGTTCGATTTGGTTCAAATTTGGTACACATGTTGATTGTCTCCGTCGCTCAGACGAGTTCGTTAGCCAAAAACGTCCAACAACTGGAAGCACGTTTTTTGACCGGAAGTAACTTTTTTTTGAGATTTTTCCAACGATAATAAATTTGTTTAGAGTTTGTTCTACAAATATAAATGTAGGATGTTATGCTGCACATTTTGTTTTTTACGCGACCTTATAGCTCACTTGATTCCCCCAAAATCGATCAAAACGTAAAATACCACAGAAGTTCCCGGTTCAAAGCCATGTAGTTAATCCTACCGTAGGGTTGGCGTGCGAAGCACGCAATGTATTGTGTATTGAAGATACTTCCAATACAGGGGTTGGCGTCAATGTTTTGTGTGTTGAAGATACTTCCAATATTCGGAATGGCGTGCGAACCATTTTGCAGTTATTCAGCACCGTCGTGAATAGACCTATTTCCCAAATTGTCGGTTGAAACCCTATAAATTTAATTTTGGAAATTTGCTCAACTCACGTCATCGGTTCAGCTGCGTGGTCGAATTATTTAGAAATGAAATAAAATACATTTACCGCCGAACGAGATACAACCTGAAGCAAGAAGTTGACCTTACTTCTAGAACAAAAAACACTAAGCAGTATTTACAGCTTGACTAATGAAAAGGACTTATTTAAGAATAATAACAATAACGCTAACCCTCACACATCCGTTTAGTAATCAAACGCGTTTCAATGACAAAGTTACATCCTCAATGATACATGAGCTGCAACAGACAAATTATAACTGCTTACAAAAAGCTAATTACAAATTTTACTCTAAAGTTGATCGTTTTCGAGATATAATTTATTTAAGGTCTCAAAACGCAAAATTAACATTTTCAACTTCCAGAAACCTTATACAAAATTGCAATTGTGGATGTTGCCGAAGTTCTTAGGTAATCTTTAGACTATCCTTAACAATACTCAAAAACTTATTGAGAAATATATTATTAATAATAACATTAACTTATTAAGGTCCGTCATTTGACTTCTTGTCGTTTCATTTAAGGCGAAATGTCCCTAATCATTACGAAGAGATTGTCGCACATTAAAATAAATAACACATACACATATACATATGATAACCACATACACATCTCTCTTTTTCTACTTATATAAAGCTAAACGGTAACACTGACATTAATTATAAGGCACTTCCCGTAATCGGACCCCCCTCAACCTTATACTTGAATTAAAGCCCTCGACGAGAAACTTTTGGGAAAATTGCCATAATTTAACATTTTTAAATTTTGGAAGCACCTTTTGGGCGTGAAATTTTTTTTTAATGTTTTCATTTTTTCACTTTGAGCGAGTTTTGTAAGAAAACGGTAAGAGATAGAAAAAAATGTTAAATTCAAAAGTTGTAGAAAATTTAATTTCAGACTGACAATTTTCCATCAGATTTAAGATCCAATCATCCATTTAGCCACTATTCATCCGAGAAGGGATACTCCGCCCAACGTCTTTAAAGCTAGACGGGTTCACTGATTCACTGACATAAACTATGAGGCACTTCCCGTAATCATACCCCCTCGACCTCATACTTGAATTAAAGCTCTCAACGAGAAACTTTCAGAATAATTTCTAAAAGTTGAGGTTTTTAATTTTGAAAGCACCTTTTGGGCGGGAAAGATTTTTTCAATTTTTTTCATTTTCCCACTTAGAACGCGTTTTGTAAGAAAACGGTAAGAGATAGCAAAAAATGTTAAATACAAGAGTTGTAGAAAATTTAATTTCAGACTAACGATTTTTCATCAGATTTAAGATCCAATCATCCGTTTAGCCACTATTCACCCGAGAAGGAGCTCCGGCACACAATCCGTCAAATTTCCTATGTTAATCTTATGGAGATAATGTTTAATGAGTTTGAGTCAGCTCCCAAATAAAACAGCTGATTTATGCTCGGTCACCTATGTACAAACAAGCCAAAGATTAACGAGATTCTTTAGCGAATTTTCCAATTGCGAGCGAAGCGAAGCAGCCATCTGAGGGCGAAGGCCGAAGCGGTGTTAGGACGCGAAGCGTCCAGGGGCAGAGCCCCTATATAGTCCAATCAAATTAGCTCTGGAATAGCTTCATTTCAGAAAAAAATGGAAAGAGCTCTGAATCGAGCTGAAAATGATTTTAACCGGCTCAGGACCAACCCCTCTACAATTCCTACAGTCGATTAGGGGTGAACGATAATAAGGGTTGAAATGGCAGGGGTGAAAAGTGGTAACTTTTTTAATTGACCCCAAAAAAATATTTCTTAGTGCCAAACTGTAGAATATTAAAAAATAAGAAACTTTCAAATTTGAATTTTTGTGACATAACCTCAAAATCTGGAGATAAATGGATATACATTTTTTACGAAATTATTTTTTTTCTCGGTCAAAAATACTTTAATTTAAAAACTTTTTGGAAAAAGTGTGTCTTTAAATGACACAAATAATCTAATTTTTTTCGTAAAAAAAAAATTTGAGTTGGTAATTTTAAAGTTTTTTGAAAAATATGAGGTCAAATTCAAAAAAATCGGTGAAGCAGGGTTTTTATTGTAAAAAATTGATTTTGGACTCATTCTCTTCGTCGTTTTATCAACTTTATGGAAAAAAATTTAACATGTTTTTTTCGTATTTTAAAATATCAAAAACAGGAAAAAACTAAAATCTTAGATTTTGCAAAAACTTAAAATTTCGTATACAGTGTCCAATTATATTTTATCGATAAATATGGTATGTTTTTCATAATATTGATATTATTGACAAAATAGTAGAGTCAGAATTATTTTTTTGGCTTTTTCAACAAAAATCTTAATTTTATTTAAAAAATCCAATACGGCCAAGGTTTTAGAAATTCAGAGGAGAAAATTCCCCAAAAGTAACCCTTAATAGTTGAACTTATATAAATAATAATGCCAACCATCGGATAGTTTGGAAAAAAGATAATATGGTAGGCCTACTCACAGAAAATGCAATAACAAAATTCAAAAATATTTTATTTTACAATGTACATACATTTTACAATGTATTTATCGTATTGGTCTATTTATCCTAATCTACATGTTAAAATTTATTAATCCTAAATTAAGGTCTAATAATATAGTTTTTGTATTAAAATAATATTATAAGTCATAGTAATGAAATGAGAAGTCAAAAGACTAGTCCAAGACAATTTCAAGTATAATTGACAAAAGTGCATTGGAAATTTCATTAACTGATTTAACATGGGCCTATTCAAAATACGCAGATCCAAAGAAATTCAAAGGTTGGAATTGTTTTATGGAAGAATATCATAAAAATTCAGAGTAGGTACGTTACATCAAAATTCAATCCGCTACCTTTCGTCAACAATCCACCAAGTAATTATGATACAATATTCACAGTTTTGATCGAAGCAGCAACTCGTATCAAAAATCAGAAACAAAACTACTGTTTTGTTACATTTGACCAGCCTTTATATATAAAAGCTCGTGAAATTTTGGCATGTGTTGATCCACAAAAAGATGAATATAATTTGGGTTCTGTTATCGTTAGACTTGGAGTTTTTCATACTATAATTACGTTTCTTGGATCAATCGGTTTTATTATGGATGGAAGTGGGCGGACGGAAGTTTTTTGTCAATTATATGCTGAGAATTCTGTCGACAAAGCCCTAACTGGTCATGCTTATTCTAGAGCAGTCAGATGTCATTCTCTCATTCAATTAGCCTTATCGAATATATTTTTTTCTTCGATGGAACTGAGCGAGGTGGAAGTAAATCAAATGGAAGATCTTGTATCAAAAATAGGCGAAGATAGTTTTGATACTGCTATGAAATGTCAAGAAATCTTTGAAATTTCTTGATTTGCTTGAATTCATTCAAGAATAACGGGCCCACATCTGCACTTTGGGTTCAGTATTTTCACATGATTACTGTAGTATAAAAAAATTCATAGAAGCAGAAAGATCAGGGAATTTTAATTTACATCTGAAGTGTATAGAACAGATGCTTCCGTATTTTCATGTTAGTGGTCACTTTTTATACGCAAAATCTGCTCATCTTTATCTTCAAGACATGTTCAAACTAGAAACAAAATGTCCTGTTAATGAATCCCACGACTTCAACAACAAATTTTATTTTACAATCAGGCGTTCGGATAAGTTTTGGTCTGGAATTTGGTCAGAACAAGTATTAATGAGAGCAATGAAAACTCAAGGGGGTCTTACTCATGGCCGTGGAATCACTGAAGCTGTTTTGTCGATATAGATACTTTCAATGGTTGTACTTATTGACGTTTGCAATGAAATGGAGAATTTTTGTAATGTTTCTTATTCAACTTCAGAACAACTACATGTAGATTCTAGAGTTTCTAGAGTATTTAGAGATGCAAATGACTTGAAGAAACTGTTAGATTTTTTCTTTCAAATGTATAATCCATTTCTAGTTACAGAAACCATTTTGTCAATAATTTCTGGAGTTATTGGAGGACCAACAACGATTAATTGTCATAAGGCTTATGAAATCAGTCTAAATTTCGTTAGGTCAATAACAGACAAGAGTTTTGAGACAGTAAAATTTGAGAGAAAAAATAAAGTTTTGTCATTGAAAACTGTCAATGCCTCTATTAAGGTAAATGGTGAAATAATTGCTGTAGACCCAC
>JAGFPH010002426.1:165373-199303 GCA_018207615.1 Philaenus spumarius | reverse complement strand
AAATTAAACTTATTGAACTGGAATAAGTTATATTATATTATCAAAATGTTAAACTGTAGTTTTATTATTGCTGTTTAAAGGACTTAATATTTAGTCGTAAATTGTACAACTTTTCTTAAATTAGACACTAATTGAAGCACCTGCATACAAAGAAATCCGGGTACAAAGAGGCCAGATGTCAATCAGACTCTTTGTCCGTCTTTATGAAATGTTTGTGCGATTTACTCTTCGTTGGAGTGCACCCGGACTCTCTGTCCTACAATCGAATATTAGTATGTGTGTATACGTTGCTACGGTTACTACATAACCTTTCTAATAATACAAAACAGCTGATTATTTTACCGGCACTGAAAACCTTTAATCAGCTGAGCAATGTATTTAAAAATAACAAATTCTTATTTTAAAGAATATTACTGTCCTTAAACCAGTAATTCTCTTATTCGAAAACGACCTTTTATCGTATTCCTTTGAACAAAAATATTTGTATGAAAAAAATATCTTTAATAGTAAAAGATAACTCTAAACTTAATGTGCAGAATAAATCTCGCTTTAATGTTCAACCACAGTCAGCAAAGAACGTAAAACGCCCAATTGGTGTATAATTAGTCTTCCCCTTTCAATGAGCCTGCGACAAATAAGTGTTCCGACCCAGATGATTTCAATTAGAGGTTAGAAACGATCGCCAACAAAACGAAAAGTCATTTCGACTCCGTCTCGGGGACTCGAGGAATTCAGACCCGACAATAAATCATACTGTTGCACTTTCCCGCTAGGCAGCGGCACTCGAGTATTAATAGTTTTAATGGGTTCGACGTTCCTGGAATTGTTTTGTTGTCGGGGTAAGAACTCAGTCAGAGATATATATAAACGTTTCCTTTTATAGAATCGCTTTTTTTATTGGTATTTCTAACCTAAAAATGGAATGCGGTTCCGTTCAGGAACGAACGAGTGCGAAGGCCGCTGTATTAGCGGAGGGAGATTCGGATTTTAAACGGTTGTTATTTTCAGTCTTGGAATTTATCGTATATTATTAAGGCAGTGGAAAAAATACTGGTAATTAATTCAGCTGTCATTTTATTTTCTCACTATACTATAGTATAGAGAAAGTATAGTGATCACACAAAAAATCGATGTTCAGATTTTTGTGGAAATATCCGTTTTGGGACCCCCTGAGTACAAAAAAGTGGTTTTTACAAAATGTCTGTATGTATGTCTGTAAGTATACAAAGCTAGAGAGAAAACTATTCGATCGATTTCAACCAAATTTGCACCAGACATGTCAATTAGGCCTGTATAGATGCACGAAAAAGGGTTTTGAAAAATTTTGAAAAACAACCCCCTTTTTGGCAAAAAAAAAACCCAAAAAACTGTTATTTTTTTATAAAAAAAACGGCTTTAACGATTTTGATAAGATTTGGCTTTAATGTGCCCTACCATACGCAAAAAACCGCATCTTTCTACAAATTCTCGTTTAGCTTATAATAATAATAATAATAACTGATTTTTGGGGGTATTGTGGCCATAAAAGGGGTTGTTTTTCAACATTTTTCTAAACTTTTTTTCGTGCATTTATAAAGACCTACAGTAATTGACGTGTTTGGTGCAAATTTGTTCGAAATCGATCGAATAGTTTTCTCTCTAGATAATAATAATAATATTTATTAGGTAATCTCCAACTTTAATAAAAAATCACCTCTCCTACCCCACCCTACAAGTCACAGTGAATCTGTTTAATCATTAAAATATGTTTGTGAGAAAGTATGTGCCAGTTCCTTGCACCGTTTATTTCTTCTAAAAATTATCAGTCAACGTTGACTCCGTACCGAGTCTTCTAGTAGAGCTCACTTCTGTCTCCGAGTGGTCCACTGTGCAGCTTCTCTAAGAGGATGGTAAAATGTTAAATTCGGATGCAATTAAGGTCGTCGCGGAAGAAGCTTTTTGAGAGAGAAAGCGTACACTACCCGAAAGCTCCTAGTCCAGTTAAATTGTCATAAATGGTTACATTATTTAGCGTAGTTTAGATTTTTACTTTCTCCCCCTATACCATAGTATATGGAGAATGTATTGTATTCGTCAAAATTTTCGAGTTTGAGTTTTTAGTGGAAATATCCGTTTTGGGTCCCCCTGAACCTAAAAAAGTGGTTTTCGGAGTGATGTCTGTGTGTGTGTGTGTGTGTGTGGGGGGGGGTGGATGTTATCAGACCTAGAGTCTAAACCAGTCGTCCGATTTTGATGAAATTTGGTATGGAGGTACTAATCCACGGTATCTCCAGGCGTTTTTTGTAATTTTTGTGAATTTTTAAATTTTAAGGGTAATTTTCCCATAAAAACCCTTAAAATAACGGGAAAATCAACTTTTCTCAAAAACGGCTCTAACGATTTTGATTAAAATTTTATAGTTTATTAACGACCTAAAGTACTATAAACTATAACATTTTTGAGAAAAGTTGGTTTTCCATTATTTTATGGATTTTTATGGGAAAATTACTCTTAAAAATAAAAAAATTGGTATTTTGAATTATTATTCTACTGATGAGGGAGAAAGTATGTGTCAGTTTCCTGATACTTTTATTTTATATGTTGTATGGGTTGGTACAATATGAGAAATCCAAGTTTTCTAATTCCCCCTACACCGCGGCCGACGCCATCTTGAAAAAACCATGAAATATTTCACCTTGTCCCAGTGTTTTCAAAATATACCTTTAATTATTGGTCTGACAAAAATGTTTTAAATAACTTTATTAAAGTCGATTCAGTTATCTACAATTTGAGATCAAGTTGAAGTTTATAGACATAATAGTACTCGAGATAGAGCTCTTTGAAGTTTGCAAATTTTTCTAAAATATGTGAAAAGTAGTGTTTTTGAGTCGGTTTTGGGTCGATAACAAGTAAACGGTGAATCCCACGACGATGTTTGACATAAAAACATTTGCAGTAGAGGTAATTAGCTAAAGCGTAAGACCAAACTGGTTCTGCTAGGTCATACAGACTCTGAGAAAACATCTTTTGAATATGTTTGCAATTTTTGTTTTAGGAAAACACGCAACAACTGAATATTGACAAAACCAATGTATTTTTAAAAAACAAAATATTTTCAAATATTGTTAGGTTTCTATGTAGTACATTTTCAGTAGTTCTGTCAACTGTATATTAATAAATATGTAAGTAAATAAAAGATAAGTAATTAAAAATAAATTATATTACACAACTTTTTGAAAAAATTTCTTTATTAAAATCCATTTTACATTTTTTTATAATACTAATAATTTAGGAGATATAAACTTGGACAAGGTCAACAATTTCATGGGGTTTTCAAGATGGCGTTGCCCGCGTTGGTGGTGAGAATTAGAAAACTTGGATTTTTCATCAGTATATCAACCCATACAACATATACAATAAACGGTACCAGGAACTGGCACATACTTTCTCACAAACACATTTAAATTATTAAACAGATTCACTGTAACTTGTAGGGTGGGGTAGGAGAGATGATTTTTTAAAGTAGTAGATTAACTAATAAATATTATTATTATCTAGAGAGAAAACTATTCGATCCATTTCGAACAAATTTGCACCACAAACGTCACTTAGGCCTGTATAGATGCAAGAAAAAAGGTTTTGACAAATTTTGAAAAACAACCCCCTTTATGACCAAAAAACCCCAAAAGTCAGTTATTATTATTATTAGCTAAACGAGAATTTTTAGAAAGATGCGGTTTTTTTGCATATGGTAGGGTAAATCAAAGGCTACAAATAAGCCAAATTTTATCAAAATCGTTAGAGCGGTTTTTTTATAAAAAAATCATAACAGTTTTTTCGGGTTTATTTTACGAAAAAGGGGGTTGTTTTTCAAAATTGTTCATAACCATTTTTCGTGCATCTATACAGGCCTACTTGACATGTCTGGTGCAAATTTGTTTCAAATAGATCGAATAGTTTTCGCCATTTCGCCAAAAAAACCCCCAAAATCAATTATTATTATTAGCTATACGAGAATTTTTAGATAGATGCGGTTTTTTGCATATGGTAGGGTACATTAAAGGCTACAAATAAGCCAAATTTTATCAAAATCGTTAGAGTGGTTTTTTATTAAAAAAAATATAGGCCCCTAACTGTTTTTTGGGTTTTTTTTTGCGAAAAAGAGGGTTGTTTTTAAAAAAATTTCAAAACCGTTTTTCGTGCATCTATACAGACCTACTTGACATGTCCGGTGCAAATTTGTTTGAAATCGATCGAATAGTTTTCGCCCTTTCTTTGACATACATACATACATACAGACATACAGACAGACATTTTGTAAAAACCACTTTTTTGGACTCAGGGGGTCCCATAACGGATATATCCTCCACAAAAATCTCAACATCGATTTTTTTTCTCTATACCCGAGATATAGTGAGAAAGTAAAAAATTGGAACTACCCTAATTAATGTAATCATTCGGGGTTTTTTTATGACAATTTGACTGGACCGTCCTCCTTTCACACTAAACGGCGAAATTCTTTTAGTGGGGTGAAGAAGAACGTAGCCCCTTTCACATTACACGGTCTCTGAGCAGCCGTCCACTGCCACCGCAATAGTGTGAAACAACAATCAATCGGACTCTTTCGGTTTTTGCTACGAGGAGTCCTCCACGGTTAGATGTCTTTGCATCCGTGTCCTCTGTACCTAGCTTTAATCAGAGAGAAAATACCATCTAGGCCTATCCATAAAGTCCACACACAACTACAGTAAGTTAGGGTAGCTTTTAATAATGCGTTATATGTACGTACTAGCAGACCCGTACGGCGTTGCCCGTGGTGGTTGGTATTTTCAGTCTTTTTAACGTAATTGTATTCTTTTTAAGTGTTCAGTCAGTGAGTGGTGTTTGGCTTTTATATATATAGATCTTAAATAATAAAAGCACTATTGTCATAATAATAAAAGATCTGAGATTATGATTTTAGTAACTTTGATCCCCCCAAACCCCTCCTATAATTTTGAAAATTTTCATACCCTTTCTTAGTGAGCACCTATGGCCCTAGAGGAAGCTACATAGAAAATTTCATTCCAATCCGTTCGGTAGTTTTGGAGAAATCGTGATTTAACAACTTTGATCCCCCCAAAACCCCCTCTAAAATTTCGAATTGTTGAAACCCTTTCTTAGCTAGCGCCTATGGACCTAGAGGAAGCTACATACCAAATTTCATTCCAATCTGTTCGGTAATTTTGGAGAAATCGTGATTTAGTCATTTTTATCCCCAAACCCCCTTAAAATTTCCAATTTTTTAAAACCCTTTTTTAGTGAACACTTATGGCCCTAGAGGAAGCGACATACCAAAATTCATTCCAATCCATTCGGTAGTTTTTAAGAAATCGTGATTTAATAACTTTGATCCCCCCAAACCCCACCTAAAATTTCGAATTTTTTCAAACCTTTTCTTAGTGAGCACCTATGGCCCTAGAGGAAGCTACATACCAAATTTCATTCAAATTCATTCGGTAGTTTTGTAGAAGTTTTTTTTATAACTTTGATCCCCCCAAACCCCCCCTAAATTTCGAAATTTTTCAAACCCTTTCTTAGTGAGCACGTATGGCCCTAGAGGAAGCTACATCCCAAATTTCATTCCAATCCGTTCGGTAGTTTGGAAGAAGTCATTTTTTAATAACTTTGATCCCCCCAAACCCCCCTAAAATTTCGAATTTTTTCAAACCCTTTCTTAATGAGCACCTATGGCCCTAGAGGAAGCTACATACCAAATTTCATTCCAATCCGTTCCGTGGTTTTTGAGAAATCGTGATGAGTGAGTCAGTGAGTCAGTGGGTTTTGGCTTTTATATATACAGATAAACCAAATATTACTCCTTTTAAGAATTTTCGAACACCGGCTTCGTTCCACTGGCTTCGCGACCTTGTGGATTGCTTCGCTTCGCTCGCAGTGGTCAAAGTCGTGAGTTTACGTCCCGGCCGTCTTACTCGGATGCCCCACGTGCATTTTAACCAGGTACTTTTAAGGCTCGGGTCCCTAAAATCAAAACGGCGAAGTTGGGTACAATTTCAATGTTAACCTAACCTAACTATACTTTTAAGCATATTTTTGTTTAATTTTCGTCAAAAAACAAAAGTTGTAATTTTTTTCTTAAAGTAAAACAGATTGTGGGTGTTGATTGCTAAGGTTTTTTGCAATATCTTTTTTTCAAACTGAGTAAAAAATTAATAAAGTTTACTATTATTTATATCATACGTTTATGATATCACAACGGTTTTTGAAAATGTATTGGGCAATCAACATCCGCATATGACAGTACATACATCAAAATGAAACAAAATTTTTTAATTCCTCGAATTAACGGAAAAAATACTTATTCTGTAACATTGCTCTTATGGTAATCAGATTCAAAATGGCGGACAGGGTATCCTCCCCTTGAGGTATTTTTCGTTTCGATCGATTTTGAGAAAACCAGACGGGCTGTAAGGTCGTGTAAAAAATTAAAACGTGCGGAATAATGAATTTACTATATTTATTTTGTTAGATTAAACGCCGAAAACGTTTTATTCTAGTCTTTATTGACCAATTGTAACGCTTGTCCTTGGTCCTCCGGAGCTGTCAGGATGGCCTCCGAGCTGAAAAGATGGCGTAAAGGTCCGCGGAAAAGAAAAGCTTTCGTTCTTTTTACTTTCTTTTATTTCCGCGCTAATCTAGTGTACAACAATCCTACTGGCTCTTTACTGCACGATTATCTAATAGCCAGAAAAGGGTACGAAAAGGAACCACACACGCGGTCTAATCGGTGAGCCTTCTCCCAAGAGACTCGAGAATAAAACGAGATTTTTATTATTTTATTGAAAATTCTCATAAAGTATTTTTAATGACAGTACAAAACGTATTCTGGGGATCAGGATCGGTGAGTTACCACTCCCGACCGTAGGTCTCATCATAAGAATCACTGAAATACCTCATCTTTTTTATGGAAATTCGCTAATGAATATCCTTTTCTCTGATTTTATCATTTTACGAATGAATTCGAAATAGTTTTCATAAAATCCAGGTGACACCCTTAATGAACGGTAAAGTCTTGAGGGTTGATTGTATTTTTTATTCATCCACAACTTTATCATATAAGCCCCTTTGTCCGACTCAGCTATTGTATGAATTCCAGCTTGTAATTTCTCTTTTTTGTGCCACTAATTTGAATTTAATTAAATTTTGGAATATACAGCGAAGGGTATTATTTACTCTTTTATCTATAATCCTGTTGATTGGAATACATTCTATAGATTTTTAAATGATAAATTTGATAATACGTAGTAAAACAGACCTTGCCAGTTGAGGTGTTTTCCTTTACCAGACGGAGAAGATCTGTTTATTGAACGCTCTAGACATTGCTTGTTTAATTTAAACTTATATTTTTCTCCAAGAAGACAGTCACGCCAGTAAATTCCTGTCTCCCGCCTAAGCTAATGAACATATGTTTCATCCAGACCGAGTGGAATCTGCATAACACGATACTGGTAAAGTATTAATATGTATAGGTAGAGGCTTTATGTAGATTTAATGCATGTAGCGAGGGAATGCGTGCGAAGTGGTCTTCGCCAGCCATCTACCTTAATACTAAACTGTAGCATAAACTGTTCTTGAAAGTCCCTCCCCCCCCCACTTTAACTTTTGTGTTTGTTAAAACAAACAAATATCCTTTGGGATACTAACTTAGCCCAAAGTATCTTTTGAAGCAATCGGGAAATTTTGAGTGTCCCCTAAAAATGGGGAATTTTGGGGGCAACTCAAAATTTTTAAACGGGAAGTATGGTCATGTGATACCTCATTTTAAAGGTATATTTAAGACTAGAAAAATGACATGAAGAAAATAAAAATCGGACCACCCAAAACAAAATGGCGGCCCTAAACGTGTTGAAACAAATCGACATAAAGTTGCTAATATCTCGAAAGGAGAGTTTTTAGAAAAACTTTCAAGAGACAAAAAATGTTTATTTCAAAGTGCCTTGACCTAAAAAATCGATTTCGTAAATTTTATTTTTTTTAAATTTTCTAAGATGTAGGAGTCGGCTTAAAATTCACGAAATCGATTTGGAAGCAATATATAAAACCGACAAAAATGCAAATTTCTCAAAAACGGCTCTAACGATTTTGACCAAATTTTCAGTATTTATAGTGCTTAAGATGCCAAACAAAATGACACCACCCGCTTTTATCAAAACTTCGGCGTTTTATAATTATGGGGAAATGTTTAAAAATAAACAAGTTTGTGTTGTCAATCTAGCATCGCGGCAGCGGCTGCACGGGGTAGCACCACGGTAGCGAGCACGGCCAGTAATCCAAAGGTCGCGCGATCGAATCCCGCCTGGGACAATAATTTTTTTATTCGATTGACGTAGGTAGAATATTATTTTTTTGTTTTGTTCTAAAAAGTAGTAAATAAAATGATTAAAAACAATATTATTTTGACTACAGTAAGTTGGGAGAAAGTTTGTGTCAGTTAACTGATACCGTTTATTTAAACTTTGTGATTTTATTTAGCGGTAAATTATTTATTAAAAATAAGATTGAACAATTTTAAAATATAATTGTCTAATGGTTTAAAAGGTTTGACGTGTGAACAAAACATAAAAAAATGCGTGTGGGCTATATTTTACATTTTTATGAGAGTGATAATGATTTCACATAAATACCACAGCATACGGTTTAGTTTATATAAAACCTCATTTAAGGGTCTGCTCCAGTAAACGAGAAAGCAACCGACGACGCCAGCCCTTCACTCTATAGACCTATCCAAACGGTGCAATTCTTGCAGCTGAGCGCTTTGACATTGCCTCGTTTAAAACCATTTTTAAATTCATCTTTAGTAATTGAATGCTGAAAAAAACCTAAATATTCTTTATAAAATTGCGGAGCCAGCTTGCGATTCACTTTTAATTATACATTTTGTAGCTATTGTGTAAAGAAACAAGTTCAAACTGTGTACTTAAAAAATGTAAATTACGTGACAAACGAAATTTAAAATAAACGGTACCAGATAACTGCCTCAAACTTTCTCCCAGTTGAAACTTTATACCTTCCCAAGAGTAGCATAAGACGTGGTTATTAGAATTGCAAAAGTAGGAAAATGTTACAATGGAAAATATTAGATGCATGTAACACACATGATATTATATTATTATTTAAACTGTTCGATCGATTTCGAACAAATTTGCACCAAACATGTCAATTAGGCCTGTACAGATGCACGAAAAAAGGTTTTGAAAAATATTGAAAAACAACTCCCTTTTTGGCCCAAAATCCCCAAAAATCTGTTAGTATTATTATTATTACCTAAACGAGAATTTTTAGAAAGATGCGGTTTTTTTGCATATTGTAGGGTACATTAAGGGCTACAAATAAGCCAAATTTTATCAAAATCGTTAAAGCCGTTTTTGAGAAATTTGGATTTTTATCATTTTTTGGCCAATTTTGGGGGTAAAACCCCTTAAAATTTGAAAAAATGGAAAAAAAGCCTTTAGATATTCCGGAACTAAACCCACATACTAAATTTCATCAAAATCGGACCGTTGGAATGGTCTCTAGCTCGGTACACATCCTAACAAACACACAGAAAGACATCACCAAAAATACACTTTTTTGGGAGCAGGGAGCACCAAAACAAATAATTCCACTAAAAATATTTTTGGGTTCCGGGAGCACCAACACAGATAATACCACTAAACATTTTTTGGGGGTTCAGGGAGCACCAAAAAACAGATAATTACACTAAAAATTAAAATTCGAAAATTTGGACGAAAAATCGTTAGCCAAAAATCGTTTGTTAGCCAAACAATCCAACAATCGGAAGCACGTTTTTTGATCGGAAGTAACATTTTTTTTAGATTTTTTATACGATAATGAATTCGTTTTTGAGTTTTTTCTACAAATATAAAATGTAGGATGTTATTCTGCACATTTTGTTTTTTTACGCGACCTTATAGCTCGCTTGGTACCCCCAAAACGTAAAATACCGTAGAAGTACCCCGTTCAAAGCCATGTGGTGGATTCTACCGTGGGGTTGGAGTGCGAAGCACGCAATGCATTGTGTATTGAATATACTCGCAATACGGGGGTTGGCGTGCGAAGCACGCAATGTTTTGTGTGTTGAAGATACTCCCAATATCCGGAATGGCGTGCGAAGCACGCAATGCTTTGTTTATTGTAGATACTCCCAGTATGCGGAATGGCGTGCGAACCATTTTGCAGCTATTCAGCACCGTAGTGAATATATCTATTTCCCAAATTGTTGGTTGAAACCCTAAAACATAGGCCTATAAACTTAATTTTGGAAATTTTCTCAACTCACGTCAGCGGTGCAGCTGCGTGGTCGAATTATTTTTACAGAAAGTAACATATGTTTGATATTTATCGTATGAAAATGAAAATTTGTTGAGGTTTTATCTAAAGAAATAAATATAGGAGATTATACTGCACATTTTGTTTTCTACACGATCTTATAGCCCGTCTGGTTGTCACGAAATCGATCAAAACGTAAAGTAACATAAAAGCAGCCTGTTCAAATGCACGTGGGCAACTTCTGTTCCGAGGCCGCAAGGTCGATCATAGTTTTCCGCTGCGAGCGGAACGAAGAAGTGCGTAAGCCAAGGCCGAAGGCTGAGGTAAAAAGAAATAACTGTCGAGCTCCTTCGTGAGCAGACCAATTTCCCAAGTAGTTGGTTTAAACACTAAAACATATTTAATTTCGAAAATTCCCTCAGAACACGTCAATGGGTTCAGCTGCGTGATCAAATTATTGTAAAATTTCACTTATACATTAAGCTGAATACTTATTTACTGCATTCTATTCACTTTTTACTTTTTTTGTTTACATAATCATGTTGCCATTAATATCTTATCTTCTAAAGAGAGAGATAATTGTCTGTCTGCTAAATGGATCTGGAATCTCTGTCTAAGGATTTTTGATTTTTTGATTTTATATGGGGCTTTTGGCCACGAGAAATCGATTAAAAATGGTCACTAGTCTGGGAAAATTCGTTTTCTACGTCTTTTTATTAAATTAAAAAGTGAAATTTGTCCATTTTAAACAATACAAAGCACAGCTGATGCAAATGTTTTCAATGTCATTACAATAATCATCTGTTTTCTTTTAAACGAAGCACAGCTGATGGAAATGTTTTCAATGCCATTACAATAATCATCTGTTGTCTTTTAAACTGTATTTTATTAGAGGTAAGCCTAATGTTGTATCTATTTATAGTTACCATGGCAACGAATACTTCTGCTAAATAAACATACCCTTTATTTAGTTGTTTAATGTTATAGGCCTAACCTTTCGGAAATTTGCAATAATAGTTATTGACGTGAGCAAACTAGGCCCTGCTTATAATCGAGCTTTAGCTCGGTCTCCTGGTACTAAGTTCAAAACTGAAAATAATACAAAATAATTCGATCACGTGAGTTGAGCGAATTTCCAATATTAAATTTATATATGTTCGTGGGTTTCAAACAACTATTTGGGAAATTGACCTACTCACGAAGGTGCTGCCAGCATGTAGCAAATATATTGCCATCGGTCACCAAGATAAAAGCCGTGGATTTAATTTTGGTATTTTTACGGTATTTTACGTTTTGATTGTTTTTGGGCGAACCAGATGGGCTCATCGATGTATATAAAGTCGCCTAAAAAACAAAATGTGCAAAATTATTTCATGTGTCTATTTTTTTAAAAGAAAACTTCAAAAAAGTTTATTTCTAGTATGAAAAATCTCAAAAAATTGTTACTTACGGTCAAAAATTTGGTCTACTTCCAGTCAATTTTTTGTCTAACGAACTCGTCCAAGCGACTTAGAAAACCAACCTGTGTACTAAATTTGTACCAAATCTCACGTAAAAGTTACTAAAAACAAACCACCGAACGGATTGGAATGAATTTTGGTATGCAGCTTCCTCTAGGGCCATAGATGCTCTCTAAGAAAGGTTTTCAAAAAATAAGAAATTTTAGGGGGGTTTGGGGTGGGGTCAAAGTTACTAAATCACGATTTCTCCAAAACCACCGAACGGATTGGAATGAAATTTGGTATGTAGCTTCCTCTAGGACCCTAGGTGCTCGGTAAGAAAGCTTTTAAAAAAATTCTAAATTTTAGGGGGTTTTGGGGGGTTAAAGTACTAAAAATCCCCATAAGAAATACATAGTGTAGGCCTAATATATTTATTGATATAATATATTTTTTGTTAATACACATTTAACTTTGATTTGTCTATCCGTGCAAAGCCGGATCGTTCCAGCTATAGATGGATTTATTAGACGGCGACCTGCGCGGAAAATCTGGCTCATGTAGGAAAGGTAGGCGAAGGTTCCCCACCACCGCGCACCTCGTATTTGCTGCTGAGATCTGAAAAGAGGATATGACTGGGGGATGGGGTTGCGTCGGTGCACGAGGTGCGCGATGGTGGGGAACCTTCACCTACCTCTCCTACATGAGCAAGATTTTCCGCGCAGGTCGCCGTCTAATAAATCCATCTATAGTATACATATATACAGTGTATATAAAATGTTTAATGACACCCCAAAACGTGTTCTCGGGATCATATACTACTCCTGACCTTAGGTATCACCATAAAGGTCACTGCAATAGCTCATCTTTGTATGGAAATTCGCTAATAACGTAATATATGTCCTATCTAGCTAAGTTTAACAGTTTTCTATATGTATTTGAGTTTTTGCAAAAAATAACTTATGAATGGTTTTAGATAAATTCATGAAACTCTGCATGAATGTTTACGATATTGGTTTACATAAATTGAATTTTGCTCCAGTTGTCTGTTTATTGGCGTCAACTTAACATTTTTCTGGCTCTTCAATATAAAGCAATGTACGGTACCAGAGTAACGTTGCTAAACCACTGCATTTTCCGACGAAAATAAGAAAGTTAGTGTTGTAATTGGAATCAGATGGTCGGCGCTTGATAGCAGGCTATTTGCCGCAGCCTGTAATACTGGAGGGAAAACTGAATTAGTTCAATTTGCCGTACATTACATTTGCTCGAGTTCGATCTTTCCGAATCACTTTGTTTAATGCTGGGTTTGTAATGATGTTGATAAATCATTGAAAATACAGAATTCCCGTGCTCTAGGAAAATTTATACTTGAACGAAAATAGTATTTTATTTGTGCTGGCTGACACGGTATGTACCGAATCTACATTGTGCAATTTTTCCTTGGGTCGAGACAATTATAAAATACCATAGACACATACATTAATACAGTTGTTACTAAACTATAGGGGAGACCCCTGCGTGCTCCGCACGCCAACCTCGTTGGAACCTTCTATTCACATAATAATTATTATGTTATTTTCTTTATAATAATAGGTGTAGTCACCCCTTGCCGTGGGCCCCAACAGGGGTTCTTTCATGTGAGATGCGTTGCAGACTTGAATGGTTTCACGTTCTCGCACTACGATTTTTGTTTTTCTTAAATGTTTTAAATTACATTTTTATTTTTATTTTTATTTTGTTACACATTACACATATACAAATCTAACTTAGGTTAGCCATCAATGCCTGCCCCCGCACCAACCCCACCCCCGTTCAAGTCAGCAACGCTTCTTAGATGCAGTCCCATAAGAGCCCATGTTGGAACTATCGGCCAGAGAACCAGACGAGAACGTGACGAGAAACCGCTCTAGTCAGCAAAGCATCTCGGATGTAGTCCCATATGAGCTCATGTTGGAACTATAGGCGAGAGAACGTGACCAGCACATGGGCAATAGTGCTAAAAGCGTCAGTAAAAGTTTTATACAGTTAGGGTAAGTAGTTTTTGAAATACAGTCGCATAAATACTTGTATAATACCAGGTGTTCCAAAAATAATGGATTTCTTCCGTAACTTTTACACGACCGAAAGTAGAAAGATGAAAATTTGGGAATGTCTTTGGACGATTAGTAACTATTTGTACAAACTATCAAGCCCATCAGGTAGAGGGGGTTCTGTGGGGGGGGGGGACTCAAATACGGCTTGTTACCAATCATTTTTTTGTCCTTAAAACACAGACATTTTGATACCAAGCAAAGTATGGGCCATGTTATAAGAGCGCTGATAGCGCCGCGATTTCAACGTCGCATTAACGTTGGTTTATTGAGCGAATGGAACTACCGTGTGCCATGGAACTGGTGAATCCGCGTTAACCGGACGTTGAGCGTGTCAACGCGGAGTGACGTGATAACGACGCGGCGCTATCAGCGCCGAACCAAGTTACACGGAGCGCTGTCAACGCGCACTCGCAACGCAGCTACCAGAGAGGCCACAGTAGTCAGATGTATCGACTTTGTCTTGGTTCTAGTGGTTATTGTTCATTTCAAAGTGATTATTGCGTACTTCAAAGTGATCAAATTGTTGACATTACGCTATCGAACAGCATTCACCTCTATAAGATGTTAATTCAAAGGATTGTAGCAATAAACAATTGAAAAATTAATAATTAAGTTAATAAAATAATTACCTTTTATATGTCCGTCAAGTGATCCATTCTATGCGTTAAAAACAGTACAGTGGTTTCGGATGAATTTCACTCGTCCATCATCAGGTGTTGGAGTTACCACTCACATGATGTCGTCATAACATTAAATAACTGTTACAACATTTAAACTGCACAACACAAACACAAAACACAAACAACGTATACATGTAAATTAATTAGTACAACACTCAATGTTGTCAGCACGAAAGCCGGGTGAGAACTACCCAACAAATTAAGTGAAAGTCTTGTTGAAAGCACTAGATGTGCACCCTATCGTCTAACCTTCCTTATACACAATTCCTCATATGTTTCTATTATTTGTAATAGAAAGCATAACTTAATGTTGTCCATTTTGGAAGTGAGTGAGGCGACGTTGACAACGCCTGAAAAACGCGGTGTATAACACGGGCCCCGCGTTGACGACGCGTTACCAAACTTAGAAATTTTAACGCCCAGTTTTCAGCGTTATCAGCGCTCGTATAACATGGTCCTTAAGGTAAGACAACGATATCCAAAATAGTACAGTGAATAGAGGCAAAAATGGGGGGTTAACTTACAAACGGTCCAGTAGTTCTAAATTTTTTATATGTTGTCTAGGATAGTTATTAAGTGTTTAAAATGCAAAATGCACAATTCTCCCCCCTCCGCGCCCGCCGCCATTTTGAAAAAACCGAAAAACATTGGCACTTTCTTTAGATTTTCGCTTATATCTTTGTTTCGGTGCATTTGAGCTAGAAACAAGTTCTATTCAATGTTTTAGAGAATAAAATTTCCTATAATGTACGTGTTAATTCGTGTTTGTAGAACAGATAGTAACGGGGATATGGTATTTTAAAGAAAATAAAAAATCGTATTTTCCGTAAATTTTTCAAACTTCTAACTTTAGAACGCTGTAATTCATTTATAACATTATTCTATTAAAACAAGTATCAGAATTAAAATTGTAGGGAATTTAATTACCTACAAAATGCATGTACATTATTTTAACCAACCCTACGGAGTGGGGGGTAAAAATTTAAATTAAAACAACGGCATATTTTTGTTGTTACTTTTTTGACTTCACATTGTATCTAAGCAAAATTACTTATTTATTTCCAGTGGTGACTTGAATTGGGAGTACTAATCCCATTTGAGTTTCTTACATGTTGCAGCACAATGATCATCAGGCAGGTACTATTGCACTTGAATACCTATTGGTAAGAGGGGATGTTCAATTTCAAATAACCCACAAACACAGCAGATACATTTTTTTAAAGATTCATTTATTTAATCACAGCGAGAACAAAAGGCAGTAATTATCATACAAAATCGTTAGTAATTTAACTAAGAATTGAAAAGAATACAAATTTATATGCGCTTCGCTGGTTTTGTAGGGGGTGAGTTCATGAAGTCGGGGTCTTCAATTTCGTAACATAGTGAAGTTACTGTATCAGCGTCGTCTTCGTCGTCGACGATGACTTCATTCCTGTTGTCACATTCTTCGCCAGCACAGAATTTGCAAAGGACGGAACAATAAAGGCCCGCCTTTCTACAGCCACACATCTTCATACAGCCAGTTTTACATCTGCATGAAATAGTCTTGAGCAGGTTTTGGGGAGCCGCGTCTCTACTCATCCTGATGGGCTCCAGTCTTCCAGCTTTTCTACTCCAGCCCCACTCGATAGGGTCTTTGACAATCCCCATCCACTCCATGACCTGGTGGTATGTTCTCAGGAAGTGAAAGTGTGCTGCGTCAGTGGTCGGAGGTAGTTTTGCCAGATTGAGCTTGGTGGTACTTGTCTTCAATTTGCTATAGCGAAGGGAGCTTAACGACTGTTCTCTATTTCCACCATATAGGGATACCAAGATTTTCTCCCCTGCTGCTGAAATTTCTTGGCAACTTGCAGCAGGGTACCCAAACCTCTCCGCCTGCTCCAGCAATGATGGGTCTTTCCTAAAACGTTGGCAGAGTTTATTCTTTCCAAACCCAAAAATGTTTCAAGTGGTGTCACAGCCCGATATTGCGTGAAGGAGAAAGATACAGCCTTTGGAGTTGTACTTGTAGGAGGAGGAGGAGTAGATTGCGTCTGGATGTTTCCCTTTTGCTGATTTTTTGAGGTAAACATTGTTCACCGCAGGTGTTGTGCCAGTCAGCAAAACGAGAAGGTCAATGTCTTCCCCGACAATGATGACCGCGTCGTACTTGGGGGAAAGGCATTTAGCTGTGGCAACTATAAACCTGTCAGCATCTTCGGAAGCTTGGTCTGTGGCTATGTTTGACGCTTGCATTGCACTGGAGAGCAGCTTCACGAATCGGTCCTTGTTCCCCTCATTGGCCAGGAACTTATCTTGAGGTGTGGTGTTGACAGTTGTTTTTTCAAACACCACGTCTGCCGATGAATGTGCCTTGTACCGTCTTGCTCGTTCAGCAGTCTTGGTCCCTTGCTGAGAAGGATCTGTAGGGTAGCCATCAAAAATCACCATCACATCAGTGCCAAAGTGACGCTGAACGTACTTGACGTAATCTTGGCAAATCCCTCCAAAGGTGGAGCTGCTGTTCCATACAACCTTGTGCAGAAGGTACCCACCATCAATGACGACCATGGAACGTTGAGGGAGTTGGAAGTCTTGTGGAAGTGGTGAGAAAGCTTCGTATAGTAAAGATTTTGTCCCTTTACGCATACCGTCCTCATTAAACAAAGACATGGGGAATGGTGCCAGTTCGTACGACAGGTAGTCCTGCTGATCTTCTTCCGATTGTTTCGCTATACACATTCAGTTGAACAGTGTGAGTGGGTGAATACATAGTTTTTGTCTCCAACCTTCATTGAATTTATATCAGACATCAGTGTAATCACTTTGTCTTTTTTCTTGAAAGACACCTCTCCGAAGGTATTGCCAACAATTTTTGCAACTCCTGCACCTCCTACTACTTGAGCTTGGTGGCAGTTAACCTGGTCACTTCCCACTACGCCAGAGTTAATGTTGACGATTAGATCAGTTTCGGGGAAGGGTGGGTGATTGGAAAGCCAATCAAGTAGAATTCCCACATCATAAGCGTCACGACTCATTCTAGTAGGCCTCATTTCCACGTGCTGCTCAGAGGACGTTGATATCACGTTGCTGTATTTCTCCAGTTCTTGAGCAATATTTTGGAGGTAGGTCATCAAAAATCAAATTAACAATATGCCGTTGTTTTAAATTTTGTGTTTTCCCCCCATTACGTGGGGTTGGTTAAAAGAAAATATATGCATTTTGTAGGTAATTAAATTCTCTACAAATTTTTATTCTGATACTGGTTTTCATAGAATGCCATAACTGAGTTACAGCGTTCTAAAGTTAGAAGTTTGAAAAATTTCCGGAAAATGCGATATTTTCTACATTTTTTTAAATATCATATCTCCGTTATTATCTGTCCTACAAACAAGATTCAACACGTAAATTATAGTAAATTTAATTCTCTACAACATTGAATAGAACTCGTTTGTAGTCCAAATGCACCGAAACAAAGATATAAGCGAAAATCTAAAGAAAGAGCAGGTTTTTTTCGGTTTTTTCAAAATGGCGGTGGGCGCGGAGGGGGGGGGGGGGAATTTTGCATTTTAAACACTTCATAACCATCCTAGACAACATATAAAAAATTTAGAACTACCGGACCGTTTGTAAGTTATCATTCCTCTATTCACTGGGTTAAAATGGTGGCCATCAAACTTATTTTTCGAAAATACAGGACCCCTCATGCAGTTTTTTAATAGTTTAAAATATAAAGTGATCTTGTCTAGAAGTAGAAAAGGGATTTTGAAATATCTTTCGATTAATAGTTCCCACTTTCACAAGCGTTCAACTGCAACCCCCACCATCCAAGGAGGAAAATAACTTGTTCTGTTTAGTCGGAACATTCATTATGTTGATAACATAACCGCCATTTTGGATAGGGTTGTCGTACCTTACTTTATTTGGTTTCAAAATGTTTGTTATATAAGGTCAAAAAAAAAACCATCTGACACAAGCCGATTGTTTACTTTCAAAAATTTTGAGTTGCCTCCCACAAGATTTTGAGTTCCGGGGTCTTGAAAGTTTGTAAAAGTTGTTACTAATCATACAAAGAAATTTTAAAATTTTCATCTTTCTACTTTCCGGTGTCTAAAAGGGTCCTATACTTTTAGAACACCTCGTATAGTACTTATCAACCAAAATGTCACGTCGGCCTGTCTCATCTCGGGTCATTGCTCTGACAATAAAATTTCATACTTTGTGGGTACTGTGATGTGTTAATGTGAATTCTTGTCTCAGAACTCAGAACTCGTTATGCTGCGTCTAGAGTCTACAGGAAATATACCTAATTTGGTAGCTCCGTAATCAGCATGCTTGGAATATTTGTAGCGTTGGACCAAACATCTTGACTTAATGTAATAAACGCACAAGCTAACATTGGTTCGGAAATGTTGCATTTTCCAGTTATCCTCCATTTTTGTTTACAAAATACTTTATATCTTTGGATCTTTTAAATATATTGGACGCAAATTTCGGATACATATTTGGTATGAAATCTTTTACCCATGTAGAAAAAACAAATGATTTTTTCATATATTTTCAAAATGACGGCCGTTTAAAATTTTTAATGTAAAATATGACGATAACAGCTAATTTAACAATACAATTTCAAGAAACTAAAAATTTTCTTTTTTTAATGACAAACATATCAAATTATTTACTGCATGTAGAAAGATACACGTAATTGGCTAACAACTAAAACAATTTATACTATGGAGAACTACCAAGATACAAGTTTTTTTTAGTTTTTAGCCAGTAAACCCCTTTTAGCCATTGTAATAGACTCATATTTTATTTAGTTTTTCATAACTTTCAAGTTTGATATCATAAATATCTAATAAGTTTGCAATTTTCAGATTTTTATCTGGCCCTCTAACAAAGATATTACACACATTTAAAAATAAGTTTTTTTAAAGTGTATTTTTTTAAATGGCTATCTTCTCACTATCGATAAAAATAACTTCTAAACAAGACAAAAAGGTGGATCACTTTTTCGAGAAATCGGCTCGTGTTTTTTTCAATACTAAAAATGTGACGTTTTTGTCACGCACGTCACGTTGCGGTCACGCTAGAAAGCTCAAAAGCTTTTCAACTATCCGCCTTAAAATTACGAAGATTCTGGCGCCACCAGAAGTTTTCTACGACGTCTGTGAGTGCATATATCTTGTCCACAGACAGACACTCGTACAGACACACGGACACAATTTTTTTATTGCTTTATCGTGTTCAGAGACCTTGAAAACGTCGAGAAAAGTCATAAAAAGGGGTGGTTTAGAATTTTCGCAAGATTTCACTACTTCGGCATTTTAATTCGAGCCGAAATAATATACTATGTAGCACAGAAAATATTAAGGCTGGGAAATCACTCCTTCTTTCAAAAACTTCTGTTTTAAAACTGATCTTTTTAAAATTGCGATCAATAACTTAAAATTATATTGAGCAAGGTGATAATGGTTTTAATTTGTAGGCCAGAATGTGTTGAACTGTGTGCTTTTCATTTGAAAGGGCAGCCCATTTATTAATAATTTTAAAAAACCGCAGATGCTTGCAAATGCGAAAAAACACTTGCGGCCAGAAACAAAAATGGCCGCCTTTCTGAATGATAAACTATAGACATAAAAAAGTATATTTTTGAGTCGACTAAACATTAGGGAATTTACCTGTTATAAAACATTTTCTGAGATGGTCAAGCAACCAACTATTTTCTCCTGGACCACTTGGAATGGTTTGGCCTGGAATTGTGAACCGCACAGTTCCATACAAAGGTATCTTTTTTCATAAACTGGGGGATGGCTACTGACATTAATCTTAAGGGTTATATTTTGTACAGGTATAAATAAAGAATTACATGAACAAAGGATTTCTATCCATACTAATATTATAAAGAGGTAACATTTGTTTGTTTGTGTGTAGGGGGTAATATCAGGAACTGCTGAACCGATTGAAAAAGTAGTTTTTCTAATAAAACGCTACACCATCCCTGAGTAACACAGGCTATTATTCATTTTGATAAAAACATTTTTTGTTTCATAATTTGTAAATTTATTCGGACAAATTCTTTGGTTAGGCTATACTGAAGAACCAACACATATTTCTTGAATGTATTTAGGTTGTTAACATAGCAACCAGTGGAATAAAATAACAGATGAAACAGCTGTTTGCTACAATATTTCCATTAACAGCTGATTTTAAACTTTGAAGAAATTATTTGTATTTCTAACTTTTAGGTTGGGTTTTTATTAAAGTGTAGACCTTAGCCTTGCTGGTTCTTTTAACCTTTATTACAACTGCTGTTATAAAATATACTAAATAATTTGATTTGAACAGTTAACATTATTTATCATCTCAGCTTTGGGGTTATTATTAATCCTTTAATATAAAGAAAACATAACGTGATTATGTGTACAGAAGGTTCCAACGGGATTGTTGTGTTAAAGACCACGCTTTAGAAAGCTGATTGTTACTGGTACGTTGGTGAATCAATAATTGCAGAATATTTTAAATTCCACGGCAAAAAAACTTTGTTCTAAGAAACAGAGAAATCCAACCGTTTCCATTTTGTTTTCCCACACTGTATCTGCGGATGTCACTCGGTTATTGATTTCAAGACAGTTAGTGTTTTAACGAGGATAAGTGTGACATGTGACAGCGTCGCATCAGCTGTTTTCCGAGAACAGGGGAAAGGAGACGTCAATCGTCTTATCCAATTGTATAATAAAAAACTCTCTCCTCTAACAATCACAAGAAATACATTGTCAAGACGTATCTGGAATCTGAAGGATTGTTGATTGTTTATTGTCTTTATTTATAGCCAGCTGGTATCTGTGGCTTCGCACGCAGATATGATTAAATAAATAAAAGGACTATCGGCTAAACATTGTGCCTTACCATTACACACAATTAAAAACAACTATTTTAGATCCGAGTTCCACGGCCTAAAAATGAACCATTTGAGGCAATTTGGTTTTAACACAACTACCACTAAATAATTGTTTACAACAGAAAAACATCAGCTGAAAAGTTATTTAACAGGTCCAGGACTTTTGGTACACCCCGTGTAAAATTATGTATTCAGGAAGACTAATGTAATGCCGGGTAAAAATGTCCGTCATGTTGGTAATAAATCACTAGTTGTGATCGCAGACAGGTTTACCAACTTGACAGATGAATATATTAAACTAAACACTATACACTGTTTATACATTTAATGCAAGTTGTATTGGGGACAGTTACTTGGAAATTCTGACACGCTGTTTACTAACTGATTCTGAATACATTCCTTCTTGTGTGTTCGTCCTTGTGACGTCCATCTAAGATGCTTTACTTTACCATCCAACCGAAGTGTATTTTAGTTACCCTGTACAAAAAAAAGCCCTATTAACCATGGATTCTGCAGTGCCGACAAGTACGTATATTCTGACTTGGCAAAGCTTTTTCGAAAAAATCGTAGAAAAAACATTAGTAATACAGTAGAGTCCGCCTGTTCCGAACAGAGTACAGAAAAAACAGGAGAACTTAAAAAGTCGTTCGTGAAAAAACGTACATTTATTGTTATACAAATAAGTTAAATAGAGACATACATAGAGCCTAAACTAGGTGAAAACACCCGAAACCAAATTGTAATGAAGCTGGTTTTGTTTCCTTCCCGTTTTCCATCCGGAAGGAAGCTACTGCAACAAGCATCCGGTGAAAAGGATACCGGGTCCTTCAGAAAGAAGGAAAGATTAGATACAACAGCTAGGCACTAGGGATGAGCATCAATAGTTAAAACATCGATGTTAAAATCAGCAGTAACCATCGATGTGCCAATTATATCGACCTGAAAACATCGATGTATTTTAACGGTAAACATCGATGTATATTTAAAAAAGTCATCGCTTCAAAAAACCTATTAACCTTTTTTTAGTTAAAAAAGGTTGATTTCCATTGCTTCTTAGTTTTGAGTTATAAGACATACGCCTTACCGAATAACATTACCTATATACTTTGTAAATTTCTGAAAAAGAGAGCTGGATATTTATTTATAAAATTGTTGTTAAAACTTTACTTAGGCCTAAGACAATAATTCCTGAGGCGAAAGAAACAACAACAATCAAAGTAACAGAGTTAACACGTTCATTTCGTATTTCCTATACCAGCACCTGACTTTTATTTTTTATATTTATAGCCTTGAGCCTTGAGTAGAAATTAAGTTATTTTTTATTTTTGAACCTTTCTTCGTATTCTACGTAATAATCACTAATATTTTCAAGCTCCCATGTGCGTCCTTAACAGTGAAAGTGTTAACTAATTGATACAAAACGTAAATATTGCATTTATATATGATGTTGGTTTCTTATTGAAAACAAGGTTCTGTTCTTAATTAATGTCGAACTCAGTATGTCAATTCATGATTAATTTATCAAAATAAATGCACAAAAAATACTGTAAATATTTAAAACCCTCGATGTCGGGGAGAATCATCGATGTAGCAAAATTATCGGTTGATTTCCATCGATGTAAAAAACATTGATCTTCGACATGAAAACATCGATGTTTTTAAATCATCAGCCGTCGATGCTCAACCCTACTAGGCACTAGTAGTGTTGTTGTCACCTGCCAGTTGCTTTCATCCGTTTTCTTTATCTCGAAGGATTTTTTTTCTCGATATTTTTTCAAGATAATGCGTTACTATAGCCCGTCTCAGCTTAAGTTGAGGCAAGGAGGGTGGGTAATTAGGGTCGGTCTCAACCGTCATAAAACTGACCCTTATTAATGCCGCCTGAGTGAACCTGTATCAAACTATAGTATAAAATTGCCATTCTGTATGTCTTAAGTGCAAATGTAAAAACGATATCATATTTCGTTTCATGATATTTTCCAGATAATTTTGATACCAAATTTGATTACATTTGGCCAACTTTGAGCTGTACTAGCATTATAAACTTTCTTAGTTGAATCAACATTACTAATATGGTTTACAACTTTACAACAATAAAGCCACAAAAATGTACTAGAGAAGTTTATATTTAAAAATGTAATAAATAATCATTCGATACTGTATCGTTATTTTTATCATAATACAAACAACAATTAATTGTGTGTTTGTCCCATGTTAATCGGCCGACTTAAAGTGTTGTAACTGGTTTTTTTTCAATACAAGAAATTACAAAATTAAATTTTTATTATTAATTATAGAGCGGTATTAATTATGTTGCATTAATTAACGCAACATAATAATAATAATAAATAGTAATAACATATTATAATTACCATACGCGATAGTTAAAACTATCTCTCTGCGTTTCGGAGCTCATTTAATTATTAAATAGCTCGTTTTGCAGGCTTGAGACTGCCAGAGGCTGCATAAATGTTTTGGTCTGTTAAAGTTTACTGTTTTTTTACTATTTATATCATACGTTTATGAAAACAATAAAACAGTTTTTGAAAATGTATTTAGCAATCAACATAATATGACAATACTTCAAAACGAAACCAAATTTTTAAATTTATTCCACGAATTAACAGAAAAAAATACTTATTCTGTAGCATTGCTCTTATGGGAATCAGATTCAATATGGCGGACAGGGTAGCACCCCCTTAAGTCGGCCGATTAACATGGTACAAACACACAATTGTTTGTATTATGGTAAATAACGATACAGTATCGAGTTTTTTTTTAAAAAAAAAAGATTATTTATTACATATTTAAATACGAACTTCTCTAGTACATTTTTGTGGCTTTATTGTTGTAAACCGTATTAGTAATGTTAATTCAACTAAGAAAGTTTATAATGCTAGTAGGCCTACAGCTCAAAGTTGGCCAAATGTAATCAAATTTGGTATCAAAATTATCAGGAAAGTATCATGAAACGAAATATGATATCGTTTTTTCATTTTCACTTAAGACATACAAAATTGAAATTTTATACTAGAGTGTCCTACAAGTTCACTCAGGCGGCATTAATAACGGTTAGTTTTATGACGGTAGAGACCGACCCTAATTACCCATCCTCCTTGCCTCAACTTAACCTGAGACGGGCTATAACGGACAGACTGCGCGATAACAAAACGGACAGTTCCAACAACCGACTTTTAGAAGAAAATGGAATCGTAACGAAACGAAAGGATAACCCCGGATGATGTAAACCTACCAGCGAGGTCCAAGAGCATTTGCCGCATCCGCGTGTAATACGAGTTCAGTTTGAGCGTTCACCTCCTCCTCGCTTTCCTCCCAGCCGATCAACGCTGTACAGAACTGACACTAGAAGATGTCCCGAATTTAATTTACGCCTTAACAAGTCAATACGTTGATATTATTAATAAAATCCGCCTATTCCGAATTCCCGCTAAACCGAACAGTGTTCGGTCCCAATTAGTTCGGATTAGCGGGACTCTTCTGTATTCATGTTTTTAGTTAAAACCCCCAAAAAGTTACGTTCTAATTACGAAAAATCTAAAAAAAATTTACTTTTGGTCAAAAAAGTGTTTACGGTTGTTTTTTTTTTTTACTTTTGTTGGATTGTGTTGAATTTTTTGGGTAACGAACTCGTTCGAGTCACTTAGAAAAAAAATGTTTGTATCAAATTAGGACCGAATCGGACTTAAAATGCGGCTATTAGAGTGCGAACACAATGTGCAATATTTTGAATGACACCACAAAACTTGTTCTGGGGACTATGATCGGTGCTCATTGACTACTTAGGTCCCACGATGAGAATCACTGCAATAGTTCATCTTTTCTATGGAAATTCGCTAAAAAACATGGAAATAATAATTCGACCACGCAGCTGACGTGAGTTGAGCAAATTTCCAAAATTAAGTTTATATGCCTATGTTTTAGGGTTTCAACCAACAATTTGGGAAATAGGTCAACTCACGAAGACGTTGATCAGCTGTCTGTGTGTACGCAATATATTAGTAGAATTTGTTTGCGCCTAGTGGCCTCGGGAGTTTGCACCACTTGGCTTCGAACCGGGTACTTTTATATGGTATTTTACGTTTTGGTCGATTTTGGGGGAACCAAGCGAGCTATAAGGTCGCGTAAAAAAAACAAAATGTACAGAATAACATCTTACATTTACATTTGTAGAAAAAACTCTAAAAAATTTAATTCTCGTAGTAAAAATCTCAAAAAATAGTTACTTCCGGTCAAAAAAACGTACTTCCGGTTGTTGGATTTTTTTGGCTAACGAACTCGTCCGAGCCACACAGACAACCAACACGTGCACCAAATTTGGACCAAATCGGACTTAAAATGCGGCCGCTAGAGTGCGAACACATGTATACATACAAGAATTTTAATGACACCCCAAAACGTGTTCTCAGGACCATGATCGGTGCTCATTTGCTACTCCCGACCTTGGGTCTCACTATAAAGGCCATTGCATTTGCTCATTTTTCCTATGGAAATTCGCTAATGAGTCAAATCAGTCAGGTTGTATAGAATACCAGTTGTATAAATATTTACTGTATCACCGTTAAAGTCCTAAGTTTGAACAAAGAGTGGGATTAGTAAAACATATACATACATACACGACATCTAAAAGAAAAACACAACATTTTGCAACGAGGAATGAACAGTGAGACAAAACGCCAGCATAAACGTTTAGCACAGCACCCTTTCAATATACATCAGAAACCATCAATGTCTATAATCAACCGACCGAGTTAACACTCCGAGTAATTGTAAAATACGGAACAAAAGGTCAAAACACGCGCCAGTAGCGCCCCCCTGGGGTCAACCCGTGCTCTGGGTGCGCCCTTAGCACCAAGAACAATACACACTTTACAATAGGGCACCCCCTCCCCCCACAGATTGGTTTGTCAGCCTAGCTCCTGTCAGCTATTTGAGTCACCCGGATATCATAGATTCTATGAAGTTCTTACGTTCACATTGTTTAATAGGGTTTACTATGTACAGGGCGATGCAAAATTATTGAACGTTAATATTCCAGGAACAGATAGAAAGATATTAAAGCCCTTGCCTTCGGCTACCTATAGGGTGGTATAGAAGTTTAGTAGTTTATACGGTGTTAAAAAAAAAACTTGACAATTGAGTGGTGACCTCTCGCGTGGTTCCTAATGAAAGGCGCCATCTATTAACAATCTGTTTAACTAGCATGACAGCTGTTAGTTAGATTGTTTTTTATTCACTTAAGAATAAATAATATTAACTCATTTTAGCTTTTTACGAGTTTGTAAAAAGTTTTTATTTTATTGCGATAGTAACCTCATTTCAACCCCTTAGACTGTAGTAATTGTAACGGGTAACCCGGGATTGCGCCGAAAATGCAGTCCTATAACTAACGATACAGTTTCGAATTTTTTCTCAAATAATAATTATTTATTACATTTTTAAATATGAACTTTTTTAGTACATTTTTTGTGGCTTTATTGTTGTAAACCGTATTAGTAATGTTAATTCAACTAAGAAAGTTTACAATGCTAGTACAGCTCAAAGTTGGCCAAATGTAATCAAATTTGGTATCAAAATTATCTGGAAAATATCATGAAACGAAATATGATATAGTTTTTTCATTTTCACTTAAGACATACAGAATTGAAATTTGACACTATAGTTTGCTACAGGTTCATTCAGGCGGCATTAATAAGGGTCAGTTTTATGACGGTTGAGACCGACCCTAATTACCCACCCTCCTTGTCTCAACTTAACCTGAGACGGGCTATAATTACAGGGTCGAAAAAGTTTCTCTCTTTCATGCACCGGAATTGCGCCGGTCGGTTTCACAACAATAGCATTGTTTTGAACAAAATATGACGTGTTTAGAGGAAGGGTGTATCGGAAATAAATTATTGCTGTAGGTATACGGCGAAAGAATCGTAACAAGTTGAATAAGGTAAACTATTGTTAGCGAATAACCTAATTTAACCTAACCTAACCTAACCTTGTTTGTTGAATGGTATTACTTTTGCTCGACTTCATGGGTAGAATCACATCCTGAATTTTCTGAGTACCTTTTTTAAGTATGGCACATCATATGGCATAACATATGAATGGGGCTGTTTCTCAGAAATATAATTACAAGGGAAAAGCCGCAGCGGCGCAATGGGGGAAACACCCCTAGCAATGATATGGATATAGTGTGAAATTTTTAGTGACATCGGTCGAATAGTTTTTGAGTTTATAGAGGACAAAGAAACTAATATTCATGTTTATATAAAGAGATTACTAATAATAGCTCATTGATAGTAGCCTAATTTTGGCATGCGAACAAAGAATATGTTGAAGTAAGAGTTAAGAAAGTTAAAGGGGAAGAGGTAGCTTGAAGATAAATGTTTAAGCTTAGCTTAAGTCAAGTCTGTTCACAAACTTGCTCTACGAAGGACTAGCTTGCCTTTTACCTTCACACGTTGTAAGCTCGGGCCTGCAGAGGAAATGTACGCTAAATGAAAATAAACAAGTTTTGCATTGGTGCCTTATTCTGGAGTACCGTCTCGTCTCCACCACCACCATCTTGACAACCAACGTCTGGAGTCTTACAAGAGACCTGAAAAATATATCCATAAGGGGAGACACACCATAGCCCGAAGATCGACAGCCAGGAGCCCGTTACACTAAGGGAAAGGAAGCAATGGCAGTCGAAGAATTTGTCTTCCTTTACCTGATCAAGTGGAGTATATTGAAAATGCTCGTGTCTATACTTTGATTTAAACTGCTTTAGAATTGGAAACCACGCGGCCTTAGTGGGGAATAGAGGCTCACCGCACGCCAGACAAATCAGGAAAGGACAGTTGTCATAGCAACCGATGCACCCCGTGTTGCCATATTTCTGTTAAATTGCTTGTCATTTGAAAGTCATTGCACACAGGTGAATTACTTGATGAGTATCTATCAACGTGGCAACAATGCATCGATGCCTCCCCACACCAACTTCTCGGCCGATCCTGAAGCACTTTAATCAAACTGTAAACATTGAAGTTTTTATTAACAAGATATTTGTGTAAAATGATCAAGAATATAGTTGTGAAATCGGTGGATATAACTTTAATCCGAGCTCTTGATAAAGTACGATCCCTCGGTCAGTGTTTCTTCATAAGAATAGTCTGTTGTAGATTCCAAGGTGAAGAAATTAGACCTACGTATTCAAACTGATGATTCTGAACAGATGACCGTGGAACAGGAATGTTGACAGATAACGAAGGACTGTTTCGACGACTGTAAAGTGTCCTTTCCTGGCATGATAGAAACCACATTGCTTCTTTGTCACTCTTATAGTTTGATAATTATTTACAACTGTCCGTTCCTTTGACACATTCGATAGGTCGATGATGTATGGATCTACTATTAGCAAAGCGATCTGATGCTGTCTACAAAAATGCTGTCTACTGACATTAAGCGGGGTGGTACAGTTGGTAGAGCGGTCGTCCACGTTCGGTGCAGTTAGGACCTGCTATACATTTGGGCAGGTTCGAACATAGTTACCTGGCGTTTCGTTAGCGCCACTAGGGGGGGGGGGGGGGGTGTATTTATCTAACATCTAACTGGCATAAAGTAAAAAACTTCACAACTATTGAAATGCAGGGTGTTTCAAAACTCTATGCAATAACTTCAGGATGTTGTTCCTTGGGTCAAAATAAAGAATAGGATTTTTCAAAAAATGCTTTTTTTCCAGATATCCGCTATTTTGTTTCTTTTACAAAATAGTTCTTATCTAGAGAACAGTTTGATCAAACAATCTTGAAGTTTAACCTAACAATGAACTATTTTAAGCACAATAATTCGACCAAGCAGCTGGACCGCTGACTTGAGTTGAGCAAATTTCCAAAATTAAGTTTATATGCCTATGTTTTAGGGTTTCAACCAACAATTTGGGAAATAGGTTTACTCACGAAGGCGTTGAACAGCTGTCTGTGCGTACGCAATATATTAGTAGAATTTGTTTCCTCCTAGCGGCCTCGCGAGTTTGCACCACTTGGCTTCGAAACGGGTACTTTTATGGTATTTTACGTTTTGGTCGATTTTGGGGAAACCAGCGAGCTATAAGGTCGCGTAAAAAACCAAAATGTGCAGAATAACATCTTACATTTATACTTTTAGGAAAAACTCTAAACAAATTTCATTCTCCTAGTAAAAATCTCAAAAAATAGTTACTTCCGGTCAAAAAACGTACTTCCGGCTGTTGGATATTTTTGGCTAACGAACCCGTCCGAGCGACATAGACAACCAACACGTGTACCAAATTTGGACCAAATCGGACTTAAAATGCGGCCGCTAAAGTGCAAACACACATATATATATGAATTTTAATGACACCCCAAAACGTGTTCTGGGGACCATGATCGATGTTCATTTGCTACTCCCGACCTTGGGTCTCACCATAAGGGCCACTGCAATAGCTCATTTTTCCTAAGGAAATTCGCTAATAAACTATTCTATTTTTGTATTTAATCATAAGTTTATGTGTAGAGTTTCGAACACCTTGCAGAGAAAATATTGGGTTTAAATTTGAATCACGCATTTTTAAATTAAGTTTTACAAGTTCGCCAAAAACCAAAACTTTATGTTGTATTACTTTCAAAATAGTGGTCATAATACGTGGCCGCAAGGTCGAGGTGCAAACTCGCCAAGCGAGTTTTTCCGCTTCGAGCGGAACGAAGCAACGCGTGAGCCGGGGCTGGAGGCTGAGATGCAACAAAATTCTACTAACATATTTCGTACACGCAGGCAGCCATTCAACGCCTAAATAAAGTTTTGTTTTAGTGTCATAAAACCCTTTTTTTTGCGAGTTTGTAACAATTTATTATGGACTAAATTTACATGATTTTTCTCATAATTTGGTTCTGGAGTAATTTTGGAACCAAAAATTACCAAATACTACCAAAGTACAACATTTATAGTTTTTAGCCAATAAATCGGTTATCTTTACAGAAATAATAAAAAACCGTTACGAAATTTTTGTAAAGTTAGCGGGTTTCATGGTATTTTATATTACAAATTTTAAAATTTATGAAAAAACGTATTTGTTTTTTGCACTTGGGTAAAAGATGTCATACCAATAACTTATGTTTCCAAAATTTGCGTTGAATTTATTTCCTACATCCAAAGATATTAGGTATTTTGTAAAAAAAATGGTGGATAACTGGAAACGAAGCATTTCCGAACCAATGTTTATATGAACATTTTTCTTTATTTTCACTAGCAGAACACGTCCTGAAAGTTGGATCGCTTCTTCCTGAATCACCCTGTATCACCTGAGTAAAATAATCTAACAAATCTGTTAAGTGGCATCTTTGGAATTATCATTCAATAAGTAGGCCTATAGCATTGAATTATGTTCAGCGTGTTGGTCTTTGTTCTTTTCACCAACCAGAGCGTAGCTAAATTTTATCGCCGGCGCCGCACCTTGGCAAAATGACAGAGTCCGCATCTTTTTTTGGTGTCGGGACAAAATCGCCCGGCGACACAAGCTCCCAACTGATAGTGGTTGAAGGGGGTTCGAGTGAATGAGTGTAGCTGCATATTTAGGAAAAACTGTCAACATTTAGCATTTTAATATTGATTACAGATTTCCATCACACTTTATTCAAGCTATGAACCGGCTAAATTAGAGAAACCTATGTATTATGATTTCTTTCACTTAGGCGTGTTTAATATACAGGGTGACAATTAAGTCTTGAAACGGTTTAATATTTCGTATATAAGAAAAATTTTAAGGTAGATGTGATTGAGGGACCTACTCTATGTAAAAATACTATTCTATTAAGATTTCAAAAAATTTATCCGCCATCTTGAATCCGCCATTTTGAATGTAATTTTGTTTTTTTTTAAATAGGAAGGTTGCCATGTGATAAATAATTTCAATGTAGAATTTCAATAAAAAAACAACGGTGAAATTTGCACATCCATATCTTTAACCGTTTAAAAATGGCGGCCAAAAAGCAACGAAATCGTGTTTTCCATTTTGCCCCATTTTGGTCTATTATTTTTGTTTTAATATTAATTACTATTCTTTTTGGATTCAGAATTAAATAAGCTTTTAAATGATATGCCATACAACGATATTTGGTTGAACCACTCGAAATCAATTATGACAAAATCAAAATGGCTGTAACTCAAAAATTTTAAATACTCCCAAATGTCGTTGTGTAGCACATCGTTTGAAAGCTTATTAATTCTACATCCCAAAAGTTTAATAATTAGCGTTAAAAAAAAATAGTACAGCAAAATGGAGCAAAATCGGAAAACACTATTTCGTTGTTTTTTTGGCCGCCATTTTTAAACGGTTAAAGATATGGATGTGCAAATTTCACCATTGGTTTTTTCTTGAAATTCTACATCGAAATGATGTATCACATGACCACCTTCCTATTTAAAAAAAAAAACAAAGTTACATTCAAAATGGCGGATACATTTTTTGAAATCTGAATAAAATAGTATTTTTACGTAGAGTAGGTACCTCAATCACATTTACCTTAACATTTTCCTTATATACGAAATATTAAACCGTCTCAAGACTTAATTGTCACCCTGTATAAACCGCTTGAAGAAAGCTTTGTCATTTATTTTGTACATCTTGTTTTGTAGTTTTGCACTTTTCCGTTTTCTACAAGTTTGCTCCAACTTTTTCGATGCTCTTGTCCAGTTTCTTATTTTTCAGTTTTCGCCGCTTTCCATCCAGGTTCATTCGCATTCTCATGTAGATCACGGCTGAGCTTTAGGCCTCAATTTTCAAAGATCAGACGAAATCTTTAACTCTAGGTCGTGGCTTTTGAAACGTGCTGTTCAATTAATTGCTCCATCCTTCAACTGCTTTTGTGGTCCGGTGGCGTCTTTTATAACAGTTGTATAGTTGTGTACTGATTTGCTCATTTTCCAACCATCTTTCGGTTAAATAGTCCAACAATTCTATAAGGTTTGCATTTCCAGGGTTCTGGGAGTAAACCTCTAAACAGCCAATGACACCCTCAGGTTTGAGATGCACACATTTTTATCGCATTTCGAACTTCCTCATTTTATTTGTAGTCCCGCGTAAGACCTACCTCTTGCACCTTCCTCCATAGACACTTTTTTCAGGTGAAAATATCAACCTTATTATGTAGAAGACTCAGCATGAGCACACATGTCTTAATAAACTTAAAACTAAAGCAAGACTGGCAAGTGTTGACGAGACGGGGACGATATAGGGTGTTGGAGCTTTGGGATTCCCACTAGACCGCAGGTAGCTAGAGACAGGGAGGTGTAGTTTGGGCGCTTATGTCGCAAATTTCAGCATGGGCGCTTATGTCACTGGAAGCTTTGTCGTGCATTCATCTTATTTAATGGTAGACGGACTCCCCCCTCCCCGCAAACCAGATAACCAATGTTTATGGCCGTCTGAGTATCAGGACTCGTTGCCTGAGCCGATTCCCTTGATTCAGTTATGTTTCTGTCACTTAAAATGCGCATTTCGTAATTATCTAATCCTGTATTTTCTGTTTCAGGTACTTATTTCAATCTCCTACTTAAGAGCAGAGGCCACTTAAGGCGTGAGTAAAATAAATATATTTAATGGCATTTAGTAAGATGTACGTTATCAAAGTAAAGGTGGCTTTGACATTTGATTCGTATTTGGAGATCGTACATAAACAGTCGTGTTTTGAGTAAAATAAACAAATTTGAAAAAAGTATGCTGAAATGTTCCATAAACAAAATGTACGGTCCATTAATTTTCAGTAAACAAAATGTGTTATACATTAATTTTCAGTAAACCAAAAGTATGGTACATTAATTTTCAGTAAACAAAATGTTTTGAACATTTATTTTCATTAAACAAAATTATGGTACATTCATTTTTAGTAAACAAAATGTGTGGCACTTTAATTTTCAGTAAACAAAATGTATGGTGCATTAATTTTCAGTAAACAAAATGTATGGTAAATTTATTTTCAATAAATAAAATGTGTAATACATTCGTTTTCTGTAATTTTAGGAATCTGTATCTTGAAAGGATAAAAAATGGGACACTAATGATCCCTTTTGCACTCTAGTTAATGAATCTGGCTCATTATAATTTACTAGTATACCCCCGTGAAAAATCACAGGCTGATTAATTAGGTACACATTAGAAATACACAATTTAAAAAACAAACTATTTACAAACAACATTAAGGCCTACTTATCTAGGCCTACCTACATATAACCCCAAACTATAATCTACACTGGGTCTATTTAAGTATTACAGATGAAGGGTGAAATCAGCTGTTAAACGAATATGTAGGCCTATGTCTTCTTTAAATTTGTATAAACAAATATATTGATGATAAAAGGTTGTATGTATATATAGTTTACAAGCTGGCCCAACCCGGCTTTGCACGGATAGACAAATCAAAGTTAAATGTATATTAACAAAAAAATATATTATATCAATAAATATGTTACACTATGTATTTCTTATGGGGATTTTTAGTAACTTTGACCCCCCCCCC